>WBNH01002622.1:47261-127143 GCA_013401255.1 Urocolius indicus | reverse complement strand
ACTACGGAATTTTGAGCAAAAGATGGGGGGGGGATATGTTGCGGTGAGCAGGGCCAACATGCAGGCGTCAGGTAGCTGGGCGCTGCGGAAGATTTCAGGTTGTATGGTGAGTGAGGATTGGCCCAGGAATATAGCCAAGTAAGATAATGTTGCATAGCAGGATCTGCCCACGAAGGGCGGTACTTGTTAGCCCCTATATAAGGGGGTATGATTGTTTAATAAATGCCGTTTTGTCATCCACTACATTGGTGTCAGTGTCAGTGGCCGGATCGTCTGGGATTGATCATCATGCCAGCCAACCGCCGGAGGTTGGTTGCCGGAGGAAGGCAACAGTCTAAGTTGGTTTAAACTCTTAATTGGCAATGTGGAAAGGAACATAGTCAAAGCAAAATATACTAGCTCTTTGTTATAGCAGAGTAGTCCTGTGTCAGCCGCCTACTTCTACTTTTTTCTACATGGGAAAAGATTATTTTTTACTGTAAAAAATATTATTTTTTATTAAGAAAGATGCTATATTCCTGCTGTCCATCAGTCAGGTACAATATGCAAAATTTATACTCTTAAGAGGCAGTAAAGTACCCATCTATTTTGAAATCCCAGAATGAGTATGGTTCATCTTCCATCAGAGTAGTGAATATTCAAAGTGTTTGGTCTGCTTCAGGATAGGCAATCCTAGCCTCCTGATGCTAATGCAAGTGCAATTTGGGGAGGCTAGGGACTCAGAAGAAAAATATCAAAATATTGACCCAAGCCTTCCTTTGGTGGCAGATTTTAAACACATTTTCTCAGGAGCCCCTCAAAGGCTTCCAGTACACTTTTAATGAAATAGTACATACATGGCTGTGAAGTCTCTTGTGCTTTTTTTCTTGAAACCAGGAATGGTGACACCTACATTCCTCGGAGGGAACAATTTTATTTTTTATCTGGGAGTCTCACATTTACTGGACTACGTCATATTCGTGCCTTCTCTTCCTTTTTGGTTAAACCACACCTAGCCATTCATTCTTTTTCAGCTTCTGTAATGTTAATGCACATTAAAGGAAAGTCAGCTTTTTACTCTTGTCACACCAGTTTGGCTGACTATGACGAAATATTCGTTTCTTTTTCTTCCCATAATGAACTTGTGAGAGGTACCATGGTAACTTTGTTTTGAAATTACATGCAAACAATAGTGTGTTTCATGATGCTGAAATACATTTTTTTTCCTTTTTTTCAATTCATAATTTAACTTAATTAAATCATGACAGGAGTTTAGTGATAAAATAAGCGATAGATACAAGCCTCCTATCACTGCCTTCATATAAATCAGCATAAGCAAACCAGAGAGTAAACCAGATTATATTTCTTACATGAAGATACCTTCTATTTATTTCTAACAGATATGATACAAACACTCCCCCTTCCTTACGCTTCAGAGCTGACCTAGGGAGACTGCCTCCAAGGAGAAGGCAGCTACGGTCAGTTATCCAGGTGCCAACTGTTAAAATTGTCTTTTATAAAGTAATTGACTATGACATTACACAGCAACTAACCTCTTCAAGTTTCTGGATGTCAAATAGGCAAGCAGGGTGGGTATTTTGTAAGATAATCGCTGTAGCATTCAGCTAAGCCAAAATAACTCCAGTGAGACAATATCACAGCAAAGAAGCATTTTCTGTATTAAGTTGTAAGATACTCAAGAGTTTAGTCATGGAAGTTGCTCCCAGGGCACCCACTTGTCCCCAGTGACTATACAATACAAGTCAAATACAAGGGAAAAATCAGCTTTTATCTTATAATGCAAGAAACTTAGCCCCAGCACATTTATCATCACATAGCACTGACATTCCCTTACTGTACTGTGGAGATTAGAAAGCAGTTCCCCAAGACTCATGTTTAAACAGCCTCATAGTGGTTTTCACTTATTTTTGTGGAAGTTGCAAGGCAAATAAGCATGGTGTTATGAGAAGGGTCCTTGGGGAGCTCCGTCAGTTGAAAAAAATTATCTGGTAATAGCTGGGTTACTGTGAATGTAGAGGCAGGAATTCACTTTGCCTAAGAACCAAGGCCTAGCTGCTGGAGAAAACCATTCCTTCAAGCAATCTGGATGGAATTTTTTTCTTCTCTGTTTCAGAATTCCCAGATCTTCCATGTATATCTAGAGAGGCATATATGCTTCTGACTCACATGTGAGCTTGAGCTGTCCTCAATTGCTGAGCTGAAATACCATCAACCCAAGCATTTGTTTTAATCCTCCAGCCTGAACAGCATTAAAACTATTTTTTAATGCACTGAAATGACTTTTTAATCTCTGGTAACATAACTTTAAAAGCATGCTAAGAGCTGGCAAAGATGCAAACATGCTGACTCTGTAGAGAGCATTAATAGAACATCATAAGCACAATTGTTTCTGTGCCTTCTAAGTTTGCTTTTTGCAGTTAAAGGTCACTAATTGAAATTAGTCCAAAAGAAGAGTGCTTGCCAGCAGCAAAACATAGCATTTATCATATAAATTCCTCTTAAAATTGAGGCAAGTATTTCAAGTGTGTTGAAGTCCTAATCAATACCTGGTGTAAATGCACTATGTGTCTTCTATAGAATCACAGAACGGTAGGGATTGGAAGGGATCTCTAAAGATCATCTAGTCCAGCTCCCTGCTAAAGCAAGTCCACCAAGATCAGGTCACACAGGAATATGTCTAGGCAGGTTTTGAAAACCTTCAGAGAAGGAGACTCCACACCCTGCCTGAGCAGCTTGTGCCAGGACTCTGCAACAGTGCTATTCCCTCAGCTGAAACATGATTGCTTATAATTGCTGTGATCAAAGAAAAGAAAGTTAATGGTATAATGCTTTCAAGAAAATTATTCTAAAACAAAATAGATGTCCTCTTAGGTTTATCTTGCTTCTTTTAAGGAACACACTGCCTTTCCTCAAGAAGTAAGAAAATATGTGTATTTGGGGACCAGACTGTTCTTTTGTCCCAGAAGGGTTTCAGCTGCAGTTTGTCCCCTGCATGCCGTACAGCTCCATTGCACCTGCATTGCAGTTGGAGTGGTCTACCTTTAGTGCAAAGGGGTGTTTCCAAAGACTTTGTAAGCAAGACGACTTGATTGCTGGTAACTTCAAAGCCAAAGAAACAATAAGGAGTCTGACAGTGATCCCACACTTCTATTCATGATGCTGTATTCTTTTGTCAGAAGAGGCACAGTACTAGCTTAAGTGGAGTGCAAATTCACCTTCCAAAAGTGCAAATGACATGCAGCATTTTCTTTCTAAATGCTTAGTGATGAGCTGTTTCTGAAAATCTTGAGATGAATTTTTAAAGACACTGAATTTTTAGTATTATTTAAAGTAACCAAGCTTACAACCTCTGTGGAGATTCCTGAAACTCATGTATAAGTAGGGTTTGAATGCCCATGACAATACTGCAACAAATTTTAGTTTTGCAATAACTGAATTATTAGAATTACCTAATCAGCGTATTATTTCACTGTTTTCATTTTATAAGCATTAGTTAAAGACCAATGGCCTTGTGTTAACATACTTTATTGGCTGCTGGTACTTGTTACAACAGGTGGTTATACCGTTTTATGTCGCTCTTCTATTTTAATAGCCCAGAAAGTCATCATTCATATTGGATAAGTGCACAGATTTAAAAACAATTGCTATTTCAACCCTAGAAGAGATTCCAGGAATATCTTACATTTAGGAGTCATCTAACAGAACTGGTGTGTCAGTTAATTGCTATAAATAACTGGGGATGTAAGGTCATGAATTAGTGTTGATCTGGATTCACTCTGTCAAATACAATGATCTTATGATGATATGAAACTGCTGACTGTGTACTCAAGCTCTTATGTTGCAAATCGAACTATTGATATTGTCAATGTTATTAATAGTGCCTGTAAGACATATAAATATTTTTAAAATATTTTGAGGCATCCAAATTGCTGCATTTCATTGAGTTCAGTAGAGATTTTTAGCTTCTTTTTCCTCTCTTTTTCTTGTGTTTACCAAGCTGTAACAAAACATATGCACTATTTTTGAGAAAAAAATAACACAAGCCAAGCAGAAGGATCTATTCATGATCAGAATGCAATGGTCTTCATTATATTCCAGTTTACTTATAAGTGACTGATCGAGAGTTAGCAGATGGTGTTTTCTTTCACCCCTTCGCCTTCCTCTTATTTAATTACTCCAACCTAGTTTCTGTGCTGGCTCCATAATGCCTAATAAGCATGCATATATGTTAAGATCATCGCTTCTATGAACTTCAGATTCAGCAATGCTTAATCTATCCTCGCTTAAGTATCTTAGACTAGGCATTTAAGCTATATGACAATGACCAGCCTGACCTTTTCCACTTTATGTTGCTCTTGGATATGTTTCTATCAAATGAACAATCTAGCATCCACCTAGGAAACCGTAGCACCTGAGGAAAGTCTGTCTGGTAAGTAATGTATTGTAATTCAGTATCCTTCCTAGCAACAATAACCTGCATTAATATTGGCACAGAGGCACTCTGCAGGCTGCCTCTCTAGGCTGGGAGGGTTCTCAAGGAGAACCAAGGGTCAAGGAGACCAAGGGTCTGTGAGGGTCATTTTCTAAGGACTGATATATGGCAAGGCAGGAAGAAAGACTGAAGCTGCACAGAGATAATACTGCCTCTGTTTGACATGATAATTAAAACACATACTGTTATTGATAAATTGCAACAATCCTGTTGAGATTCATGTAACAGTCCCCTCTTCCTCAGTCTCTAATTTTATCTGATCTTCAAAATTTCAAAACATATCCAGACAAGATTTATGGCGGCCCTTGATTCTCATCTGATGATGCTTTTTCCCTTCAAAGTCAGTTTTGTTTCAAAACCAAATGTTTCTCACAACTAGTACCTCACCAGCAACCCTCTTGACCATGAACTCAAGGTCCAGTCTTGGTGGATTTACACCAAGTCACGATTCCTGAAAGCTCTCACTGGTTCAGAGCCTGATGGAACACAGCTCAAGGGGTATCCCAGAGTGGAGGGCTTCCTCTAGCAGAAAACTAAAACACAATGATTCACTCATAATTGAGAAGATTGATATTGAGAAGACATGAAGAATGTGGGACAAATTGGGTCCCTTTCCATCTGCCATTTCCTCAGTAAAAACTCAGGAAAGGAAGGCTCCTCAAGCAAGAATATTTACAACTCTCCCATACTAGAGAGAATTCAGAACTAACACACCCACAGCATCTAAATTCTGAAGAAATGACATTATTTACTGAGTTATCTACTAGAAGACATTAAAGACACAACTAAACTGTGAGCCTTTGTATTGAAGTAAAATCAAGATATATTCTTCTTACATTTACTTTAGAACTGATCTAAGCGGCCCAAGTGAATTTGGTGATACAGAGACTGTAGAAAGATTTAATTAGCTGAAATAATGCTAATATTTGTTTCTATGTGTCATGCCTTATTTATGCTCACTACAAATTTCCAGCAGATAAATTCCACTGGATAAATTCTGTTTCCATTTAAAGTGCAGACCCTTGGAATTAGACAAATTCATCCAGCAGCAATGTTGTAATCTGTTCCGGGGCCTCTAAACTTCTGGAATTATCTGAAAATTTATTCTTTTGGTTTGCAACCTAGAAGGCTGAGCATTATATTAATTAATTTTTCTCTTAAGAAAGCCTCATACATCTTATGACAACTAGACAGAAAGTCCAGGCTTTTTTTTTTTTTTTTTTAATTTTCCTGACATTGCATTACTCTGAGCTAAAGAAAAGAACTATAAAGATGGTGTTATAGAAATGGCTAATGCAAGACCTAACTCCCATCACTGTGAAATCTCCAGATGCTTCGTAAAGCTCGGTTGTTTCCACCTCAACAGCACAATCATGGCCTCAAATAGTATCCATGATCTGGTTCACAGTAGTTAAAGATGGAGTTTTAGATTTCTTGCCCAGTTTATTTAAGGCACACTCACTGCAAGCCCTTTGGATAAACTCTTCACACAGTGGGTGTGAGGCGCAGCTCTAAGATCAGTGTTACACTGCATTAATTCGATGACTTTAATACCTATACTCCTACAATCTTACAGTGATGTAGCTGAGAGTGAATCAGGTTGAAGATTTTGCGTATAGGTGACTCCATTATTTTTATGAGGCCCTGCAGGCTCTAATTCTTTGTACCATGTGGGAGCTTTCCATGAATACAGAGTGCCATCTGTGCTTGGGTCTCATTCCTTAAAGAAACATTTAGCTTTCTATTCATCCTTTCTGCATTCCTGGGGCTGAGCAGTATGTGAGTGCGTTTACCCCTTCCTCCCTTGTGTCACCAGAGTTTATTGATCAGCCTCAGGACTGAAAACACAGCAGAGAGCCCTGCTGTTTCCAGTAGCTGTTGCCTATCTTTTGAAGCAGAGATGAATGTTTGAGCCATAATGTATTCTTTCGACATGAGAGCATTAACCTATTGTGAAAAATAAATGCAAGAGATTCTCAAACTAGGAGGAGAAAAGGCACTGGAGCATCAGAAAGCTTGCACATCGAGCTTTTTGCTTTGGCTCTTGTAGCCGGAGACTCTAGCATATCTGACTAATTCTCTCCCTGTTCACCACAGGAATACTAATTGCCAGATGAAGCTCTTTGTTCAGCTAATGCTCTAATTGTTGCTTAGAAGAGGAATTGCCTCTTGAAATCATTTACTCCTAAGGAAAATTGAAGCCTTGTTTCTATGGTTGAGTAGAGAGAGCACACAGTTATAAAATTACTGAAATTACCAGACCAGAGTCATTGGGTCAAAAAAAGTTTCCCAATTCTTTCCAAAATGGGTGATTCAAATCCAGATATGTGAACCTTTTGCCTTACATCCCAGGTGAGACGTGACAACATTAAATGCCTTGCATAATTCTACTGTGACACAAAAACAAGACATTTGGAGTTCCAGTAAGAATGAGAATCCAGAAGTTCAGATATGCATCACGGTCACAATTGATTTACCACGTGAACTTATAAAAGCTACCTGAAAGCAAGAAACTCAATACCTGTTCTGCAGCACACTAAAGACAAGAGCATCTATCTGGGCATAAGATCAGCTTCTTCAGTGATTATGATTTATGACACTCTACCTGAACCCAAGAATACATATTAGCATATGCACACCCACAAATGCATGCCTGAAGACAAAAAAAAATATATAGTTGTCCTAGTTTCTCATGAGAAAAACCACACATAAGTATATAAGGCAGCACAGGGCAAAAGCAAAAAGAGAAATGTACAAATACAAACAGGTCAATAAACTGGTGCCATATTATACGTAAGGATAAAACTAGTACAGGAGAAAGTCACATAAGTAATTAAGAATTCAGAGACTTCTTTTTTGCCTGAAGGCACTCCCTGGACATCTTTAATACATTATGGAGGACTCCTTAGTGTGTGCTCTGCTGCCTGAGATCCTAGGCTTGGTATCTACCAGATGTCATCCACATACACTAGGTTTGACTGGTCAAATGAAAAGCAAGATTTTTTAAGATTGTTGGCAGTATAAAATAAAACAATTAAAAAATATGTATAAGTATCCTGCTAATTTATTGGATAATATGTTGTAGAGATAGTTACAGTACATAATCAAATCTCATGTATTTCTTTACAGATAGGTGTCTTCCCCTCTGACCTGCCAAGCCTCTAAGCATTAGACTGATCTGATTTCCTTTTTAGTGACTTTTCAAAGCTTGGTAATATCTTTAAGTTTCTTTTATGTGGTCAGATTTCTTATGACATCTTGTAACTCCTGTGGTCTCATCCCAAATTTGCTCAAAGTGTGACTGTTTTCCGTTCTTGTCTATATCACCTTTGCCTCTTAATAAACCAGGGTGAATGTTGACTCCTGAAACTACTCATTTCCAAACATACAACTACATACTCTTACTATGCTGTGGGAATGAAGGAGGTGGCTGTGGAAGAAGCCCTGTAAGAACAGCAACCATTTGCTTGCAAGCACTTGCTATCCCTGACTAAGAATGTTAGAAAATTCATTACTTATAACACTAGTTCTGGTCTGTATGAAATAAGAATTTCTGATTAATGAACACCAATCTGTTCCAGCTACATCCTACACCCCATATGGCATATAAAAAACACTCTTAGAAATAAAGTTATATAAAGAGATCTACTAAATTGCAGCCCAAGCCATGACTAAAGTAGGGCTTTTATCTATAATCGCATGACTTATTATGTTATTCAAAATAGTTTTAAAAGTGACTAACAAAGACTCAGATGCTTCTTTAGGACACCTTCTCATTTCCCAAAAATAGCATTACCAAATTTTCCCGGGTATTCAGGGCAATTATTTCTTCCTTTTATAGTAGATGTTGGTATTGAGTTTACCAAGAGGAATAACAGATAAGATGTACACACACACACACACACACACCCCCACACACAAAAGTTCGACATAAGCCAAAAATTCCCTGTGTTGAAAACATATTTTAACAAATTAGGAGAAATGTGTTTTCTTAATACTTATCGATGATGGGATCACATTAGATATACTTTCTTTCAGTTATGTAGCTATGTCTCTGAGAGCTTATAGAACTTTTTTCTTTCTGTTTAATGTGTTCTTTTTCAGCAGTGCCTGGAGCAATGTTGCTGCAGTGTACAACGCATAACAAAATAACAGCTGTTAGCAAGAGCACTTCTACCTCAGCTATGCCAAAAAGAAGAAGGGAAACAAAGCAGTTGGGAGTTGACTCAAGACCTATAGCAGGCTACTAGGCACATCTGAAATAATACATAGCTCTCCTGGGCCATGTCTAGATGGCAGACAGCCCCAGGTGCCCTAAGCTCCTAATGGTCCATATTGGGAACCTGATGGCTGTGTCCTGCCACTCCTTTCTCTTTTGCTTTCCAAGTCCCTGCCAAAGAAACCAGGGTATGGTGAGAAGTGGATCAGCTGTTACAAATTTCTCCTAACCTCACAATGGATCCAAATGAAGCATGAACCTGGTTGTAGGAACTCAAAATGCTCCTAGCTTTTTTATTTCAGACATAGTCTTAATGTCTTGCCTACATAATTACACTGGTGTCCTTACATTTATGGGATATGGAGGTTTAAGACACTCAGACAAAAATATTATATTATGGCAAAGTATAACGAAAAGGCAGGAGTTCATGTAATAAGTCAAACTCTACTCAATGTTTACACTTGTTTTCAATGAATAGGACCAAATGTGACCTAGCAGAGACTAAGTCAGTTTTGTGCAAGATAAATCTAAAGCAGATTAAATCAGCAGGCAAACATGTACAGCCTTGTATATATTCAAGGTCTGAATGCCAAACTTCATGACAAACTATATTTCCAAAAAAATGTTAACTTAGTGGAAATAAATATCCAAAGGCTATTGGATGTTACAACCTGAAGAAAGGGTAGATTTTTATTGTGTTGTATTCACTTACTTATATACTAGGACTCATATTGTCATTTATGGACTGGCTGATATTTTTTTGCTTCTGGATTTTTCAAAGAATACACAGTCACTGAGCTCAAGTGTTTAACTGTCATTCATAAATAGCCTTTAAAGTCATTCAATTTTTTATCTCTTTTAAGGATTTATTTGATCTTTAAAAGCATATATTTGTTTATGTATTATATTACATTACTTTTACTTTTGCTCTAACATTTGAAGGACCTACAGGTGATATATAGGTCATGAATGACTTACCCTGGACAGAGGACATAAGGTATTTATCAAAATTCATCCCAGTTATTGACTCTCCTTTTATTTCTGTCCACTATGGCAAAATGCTTTGTATGCCCTTCCCGTAAAGGATACAAGGCTGGCTAGCAGTCAGTGTGACAGAAGGAAAGCAGTGCAGCAGAAAATTGGATAACAGGATAAAAAACACAAGGACCACAGGAAGCCCATCAAAACTGCCTCCTCTTGTCAAAAACCAGACAAGTGACAAGTACAAATATAAAATATTATCCACAATTCACTGTTTCTAATGATATCACAATTAGAGTCCTGCTTCCTATAGGCAACCACTTAACTTTTTAGGCTTGACCTTACAATAGCAAACCAAATGTGGTGTGACAAAACAAATCTGTGGAAGAATTGTTTGCAGTCAGACATCTGACTATACAGTGCAAACTAACTCTTTTGTTGTTGCTGTTATTTTCCCTTAATAAAAAATAAGTGTTTAAGGAGTATTGCTCAGTCACCGATGTATAAAACACATTGATTTAAGATTGTGTACATATTTAGTGATTCTAGATCGTGCATCAGAAAGAGGCATGCAATTTAAATTGTCTGCCAGTAGTTCAAGACTGTGACTAATTCATTACTCACACATCTCTAGTTGGAGTACTAATTTAAACTCATGTGTGTCATATTAATTGTAATCTTGTTTCAAAGTGACAAGATAAATATCTCAAGGTACATAATATATTATGGACATAGGTCAAAATAAATGAGTGTCTAAAGTAGATTAACACTAAATACATGCAATATGTCATGTTTGTAAATTCAGAAAGGATAAATTATATTAACATTTAACAGACTGTTCATTCTACTTCAACTATGCTTAGGCTTAAATACAGTAACAGATACTTTTCCTGTGCATAAGGTCTCCTTAAAAAATTCACACCAAAGATTTAGAAATGCATACTGGGGATACAGAAGCAGCAGTTCCCAGATTCTGTGGAGGACAGTACAGAGTGCTACAGGATAAACCATCTTGGCACCTTCACGTAGTTTACTTGATTTCTTCTTATTATTATTAGGAGTGTAAAAGAAAAATTCAGACCTATTTGCTGCTTGTCCCTTTCCTTCCTATTCCAAGATTAGTTAAACATGTTGACCAGTGGTTTAATTTAAAAACACTCTTGGATCTTTTCCCAGCAAGGAAAGCCTTGAGCCGCTTCATCCATTCAATCACTCGAGCAAGGCATTATCTTACTGTACTTATAGACCTCTACATCCTCTCCTGCTTCAACAACAGTCAGTGTCATATACAGCAATCAGCAGGACATGCACTGTTACAAGTTCCCTCTAAATGTAAACCATTTCCTGGATTCAGAAACTCACAAAAAGAGCTTTAAGAGTACTCCTAGGGAAAAAAATAATTAAAGTATATCAGGAAATAAATAAATGTTCCTATGACTATAGAATCTGACCTATCAAAGAGAATTTATTCATACTTCTAGTGCCACAAACATGTTAAAAATAAAAGTGATATCTCTGTATTCACTGATATTAAAAAATGGGATCTTCTGTAAAAATCTGTATTTATGATATATATACATGTGATATATAGATTAATTCTTTTTGTCACCTACACTAGAAACACATCCAGAACTTCAGATGATATCCAGTTTCCTGATTTGCCATAATCACTTTAATAGTGTTTAAGATACACTTCCTTTTCATAGGGATTGTTCTCCCAAATGTGTTATTCGGTTACAAAGTTAACTCCAAAGTAATGTGGATTGGGAACCACCTTCCACAGAATTTATCAGAAAAAAAAAAAAAGAGAAAGAAAGATACTTACATCACAGTAAATAAGGATTTAATATCATTGTAACTAAATTTTAGCTGTGTTAGTTGTATAGATCAGCTCTTGCACATTTTCAAAACCAAGTATAATCATGGTGATTCAATGAATCTGTTAATGTAGCTACAAAAAAATAAGCCTTAACACAACTCACATTTTCACCAATTTACTGAACACAAGAATAATTTGAAATCACTGATCATGCTGATTTAAAAGTTTTTCCACTCCATTCCTCTCCGCTCCCCCCCCTTCCCCATATAAGGATTCCATTGATAGAATTACAATAATGAGGATTGGCTGAATTCCATATGACTTTTCAATTAATTTGATTTTATTTGCTCTAATGATAAAGCTACAACACTTCCTTCAGACAAAGAAAATCTACTGAGAATTATGTACTGAATGGAGGCTTTTCCATCACTAAGTCATTCCATCATATATCCATCTATTTCTGCAGAAGACTCCTGTAGCTTCATACACTTTAATTACTGCCATTTAAAGACAATAATTTAAATTCCATTGCTTTTGCCATATAAATGTCATTCCATATATAAATAAGGTCAGCCATTTAGATGTATTTGTTTTGATATGTATGTCACGTGTATTTCATTTCACTGTATTTCATCTCTCTCTTAAGGCATTATGATGCTTCTCACTCTGCTTTATTATCCACCGTGACATTTGTCAGTTGGATAGCAGCATTTTAACACAATCCATGTATCAGTTGCAAGTTGTGTCATGTCTTGTTGTTTCCAAACCTCTTTTTAAAAGAATCTACCAATTTTCATGGAAATGTACAAATGCTAATTGGAACCAGCAACAACTCTAATTAGGGATAAAGGAAGGAAGAAACAGAAATATGTGGGATAAATCAGATTTCATTGTTTATTAATGCAGATGTCAATATATGTGCATGAACAACTTTTCTGTATTTGCAGACCTTGCGTTCTGCTCAGCGTTTAAAAAAAAAACAAGAAAAATTAAAGTCTCTGCTGCTGCTATATGCTAAATGTGGTCCACTGGTATTCAATAAAATGCACCTTTACCTCAGAATTAACAAAGCCAATGGAATAGTGTCTCGTTCCTCTCATCTGAAACTCCTGGGTGACACAGCTATGGGGATTATTCTGATTAGAAATATATTTGCTACATGTTGTGAGTGTAAGTAATCTTTTGCAGATGTGTTATTGTCTGGCTCGTAAAAACTCATCTTGTTCCCACAGGGAAAAGATCCTTCAGTTCTTTTGATAGTTTGGAGTTAGATTACCTCATGCTAGATAACATCTGTCGGACACTGTCTGATGCTTTCAGGAAAACTGTGCCCAGACTACTCTTCCTCAGGCAGGTAGTATCAGGTTGATAATGTGGAATAACAGAAATGTAAGCTGGAAGATCACATTTGGCATCAGTATTCTGCAAGGCAGAGGGAAGCTCAGCACTCATAGGAAGGAGATTATGAATGTAAGATACAATAATTGTAAAACTCTCTAAAAGCCAGTACACTTAAGCAATCGGCAAAACTGTGACACAAGACTTCCCAAACCACAATAATTTTGTTTCTCAGTTTATTCCTTTCGGTTTCTTTTGACAGAACCTTCCTGGCATCATTTTTCATCATATTGAGAGAGAATATTTATTCAATTAACAAAAACTTATAGATCAATTCAGTCTGACAAGATGGCCTAAAACATGCAGCAAAAGATCAAGTGACACTCAGCAGAGGTGTTTACGTGCCAGTCAGACACATATCCGATATGCCATCAGGTTATGATCACTGACATAAAATTCTTTTATGAACATAGTATATGAATTACTTAATGAAGCAGAACTGTTGAATGACCTCTAAAGTTCTCTTCCAACTTGAATTATTTCATGAATATTGATATGAAATACTTGTGTAAAATGCCCTAGATAATTGGAACAGCACAAGACGTAAACCTGAGGGTAAAAACATGATGCAATGAGTACTCTCCAAGGTATTTTAGTAGAAATAACAGAAAATTTTAGGCAGGAGCAAAAGCATCTGATTTGCATGACTGGAGAAGCTAGAACACAATATAAAGGATTATTGCCAGATAGTGCTCAGAGAAAAGTAAAGATGATGAGCAGAATATTTTCACTTTCCCATGTTCTCCTGGTGGATAGTGAGATATGTGGAAACAAAACCTGTGCAGATTGTCTTATAACTCCAAAAATATGCTTTCTATTAAATGTTTCACATTATAATCGACATTTCTTTTCAAGGATACAGTCTGCTCTTTCATTATTGCTGTAAGGGTTCCAAAGAAAGTGCAATAAAAGGTCAATGCCTTTATTCTAGACCATGGCAAATTTGTACACTTAAAACAAAAAAAAAAGTGTTAGATACTTGACTCAAAATTTTGACATTTCCATTTTCAAACATGATGAAATAAATGGAGGATGCATACTATATTTCAACAGATAGAGAAATTAGAGATGAGAGACACTTTTTGTAGCAATTGTGACAATATGTTCAACTTCTTTTCCCCAGGAAATTCTTAGCTATGTTGAAGGCACCAAAGCCATTTCTCTTATTTTCTGTGTTTAGGAGGATTTTGAACTACAGTGAGCAGATGCTAAAACAGATGGACAGTGTCTTTTGGAAAAGTGGGAAAAATATCTGATTAGAAAATGTTGTGTTATTGTTTCTTCTTTTTTTTTTTTTTTCCAGCTGAATAAGCTATGAAAGGACTTCTTATGTCACAAAAGAATATATAAATGTTGGCATTACCCTAGTCTACGTGGGTCCTACATGGTCTTGTCTCTGATCCACTTCTCTTTCTAAAGAATTACCTCACGTTGGGTAATCTGAGTCTCTGTTTTCCTCTAGGAAGGAGCATTTCAGGGTGACAGCAATGACAGCAAACTACAGCTGGAATCAATGCAACCTCAAATGGTCAGGAAGCCCTATGGAGTTGGTGAACTGTGCTGACTGAGGATGATGGCAACAACTTGGTGGGTTGATGTGTTTGCTATATTTTTTTTTTCTTTCACCTGGGCTATAAATGTCTTTGTGGGAACCCAATAGGACTGAGAGAAGAAAAGAAGAGGCCATGTTACTCCTGTCTCTTGATAGTATCTTTCCTGAGTACTGCATTCCCAGGGGCTGGAAATTCTCCTTAAAGGCCCCACATACCCTTCCTCCTGGCCGTGCATCAGCTAAACTGTTTGCCACTTAAAGTGAGTGCATGGGGATATCTTTTTTGCTGTTTAATCTCCAAATCCAATAGGCTTGAAAGCAGATTCATGTTGGTGAGTAGTCTAACTTGTATCATAGCCAAAAGACTCTCCTAATATTTGAATTGTATGATAGAGGTCTGCCCATAGAGAGGTTACAAGTTGTGAGTAGAGTGGAAAAATGGGGATTTGGTAAGTGATCTGAGTTCTGACCTTTCTATAGATGACTCATCTCTCCATGTTTTGTTTGCAAATTAGATACTGGGCAGTTCAATAAACAAGGCAATTGTTTCTCAGGCTCTCTAGCAATATTTGCTGATATATCAGCTGACGGAAGTATCCTCTGGTCTGTTTGTCCCATCATACCAAAGTGCCTTTTCTCTTTAATAACTGTTCTTTCCACTGTATTCTGTTCCTCTGTGGTTTGATTTCTAACCCTTGCTTCCAAACAACAGGAGAAGCAATTGCAAATAGAATCAGAGCCCTATGAATAATTGAATATGTACTTTTTTTGGATGAATTGGAAAAATATTCATTTTAAGATAAGCTGGAATAAAAACCTGAACATTCAGTTTTACATACAACAAAACACTTCACTCATGTCTAAATGGAATATTTTGTTTCATATTTTTTAATCTTTAAAAGTTAACAGAATAGATTTTGTTTTACACATAAATTTGCTTCCCTCAAGAAAGGCTGTTTTGATAATGGCAGCACTTTGCTTTTAAATTGTACAGCAAGATGTTTCAGCATTGAGAGCCTTTGGAGTCCTGTTCTTCTTCACTGAAAACAATCGAAATGAATTCAGAAAATGCTTTGTTCAACTCATTAGTAATTTGGAGTGAAAAGCCTTTCAGGCAAAATTATTCATACATCTCGTGTTTGAAACAAGTTTCTTTGTGATGATGATTTAAAGTAAATGTGAAAAAATTGCTTTTGGCCCCAGTTTGTCCTTTGGCAACATGGAACCATGCTGTGGGTGGATTCTTCTGATGATCTTTTTTAAGGCAAAATTGAAATATATCTGGTGTATGCCATCTGGAGGCCTTACAACTTGTATGAAGTGCACGGGCTTGTATAAATGTGAAACTTTAGTTTAACTGAAATTGCATCAATTGTGATATAGGCTGGATTTTAAACTGACAATAACATTGCTGCATAAAGAGTTTAACAACTTAATTGAAAAAATTAAGAGCTTTTTTTTTGCAACACAATTTGCTAAATCAATTTCAAACAATAGTGAACTGACAATAAATAGACCACACACATGAGACTACTGATTCAACTGTTACTTCCTTGAAACAATATGGACATATTATGTCGTAACAGTTTCATCTGAAGACTGAGAAGTTTTAGCCTTTTTAGAGCATGACTTTTTATACCATTTTAGAAAGAGAACAAAGAAATTAACTATCGTGTTAAACATGTAATGCTACATAATGGAACAAGAGCCTACCTTAGAATTTAGGTCTTTTTCTTCTTACATTTAATTCAGTATAGAAACATTCCTTTCCATGGAGAGGTGTAACCACTAGACTTTAATGTTTTTCTTGTGGGGTAAGTTGTATTCTCAATGCTCTTATCCTCACAAAACAATTACATGGAAAGATTACTGTGTACCTCCTAACACATCTTTATAATGTGATAATCAAGTATAACTTTTTAACACCTCAATTAAACTGAAAATATTAATAATATGTTTAACCTTACCATTCTCATCTTTGTCACAGCATGCTCCTTATCATTTTCTTTCTTTCTTTCTTCTAGGGCTATATAATCCAGCTAAATCCTTAATTTGATTTAAGAACCATATAAGCAGACTCATTCCACTTTTCTTATACCCTCTATAAATGAAGAGGAAAGTGTAATAGTCTGTCAAACAGTTATTCTATCCCAGAAGTGACTCAAGGAGATACAGTATTTTGCAATTACCATCTTTTTCACAGTATGTTTGTACTATTTTGAAACACCTCTCTCCTTCTCCCATGTGAAGAGTTTCTTTGATGTGAATAATAGAAAAAATAGCCAAAACTCAGAAGAAACCAGGAAGAAACTACTGTGGCTAACCTAATACATCAGTCCAAAGAAAACACAGGAAGCAGTTGAAACAGCATTTGAGTTCCTTCAGCTCAGCTCTCAGCAACTCACACCCCCATCACTCTTCAAACAGCTGTGAGTTATTAGAAAGGATCTTGAACTAAACCAAAGAGCCCTTCTTAGGGTCCTTTCTTATCAGAGAACTGTTAATGAAGACCTGATGGTGCTGGAGAAATACTTATTACAAAGGAATGATTTCACTGGTGGGTGACATAAGCTACTAAGTGTTCTGTCTTTTATCTGTGTCTTGTTGAAAAGTTAATTTTATATTTACACCTTCTTGTGATCCCTTGAGGCTAACAAACAAGAATCTTTGCACATCGTTATTGAGCTTATGGAATGCACATTATCTTTGGTCAGTACCTTAAAATGCATTAAGAAAATCTTTTCAGAATAGGCACTGGAAATGACATTTCTTCCAAGACATCAGCAAAGGAAAAAAAAAGCAGAGTGAAAAGAAAACTGCTTACCACAGAAAACATGCAGTGTCAGTTATTTATAAAAACAACAAAACCTCTGAAGCTGATCCTAAACCTCATCATTCTACTCTATCATTAAGAAGCTACATCTTCTTAAAAAATGTACATATTTCCTTCCAGTGTACAAAGAGTTTCCAATTCTATTGTGTGGAGCAAAAAAATGAATTACATTTTGATATCTTGTGGTTCTGAGACATGAGAAAATATATACATATTTATACGTGTTAGTTATTACTAGACAGTAGACACTTCCAGTGAGATATATTCTGTCTGGGACACAAACAGCATCAGGTATTATTGTTCATAATCTAATGTTTTGCATTAAAACTCAATGAAAGAACAAAAATATACCAGGTCTAAACTGGAATAAAATACTCCCTTTTTTTTTTCTCAAATCCCAGGATCAAGTTAACCATGAAAGCTTATCTGAAGCTATACTTACACAAATACTAAAGTGTGCATGAGTGGTACAGAACAGGAAAAGAAAAATAAATGGTTAATTATACATCCTTATCAAGAAAAAAAGAGATACTTCAATCATTTATTGTAAAATATAATCACAACAGCTGCTGTTACTGTAACTTTATTTTAAAAAGAAATGAAAATATTCGAAGTGTTTTAAAAGCTGAGATTCTCACCCTGAGCAGTACCAGAGCATGGCAACCTACAGCCTACAGATAAGTCTCAGGGCTACATTATGTGGTACCAAAATAATAAAAATCAAAAACTTTTGTGTATCAGTCTTTGCATTGCCAGAGGAGGCTGAAAGCACTGCTAAGTAGCCTAGACAGAGGCCCAGGAGTTAATGAATTGATTTTTACTTATGTAAAATTACATTTAAAAGGAAAGTAGATGAACTAGAGTATGTAGAGAAGCAACTTGGCACATGTTCAATTATGCAAAGCCTGCATTTTAAATTACTGGGTTACTGTAAAGCCTGGACTGCAACAAATGACTCTCAGAGGCTGAAATACAGTGGGGCAGTTGAAATTTTCTGCAAAGCATGGTAAAATCTGTTAAAGGCTAAAATGCATCTTTTGCAATCCTGTAAATAGTTTCTTGTTATTCTAATTAATATATCTATTGTTGCCTCACAGAAAGTGTTCACAATTTCACAATTTTCTCAGCTTCAAGAAATCACAGCAATGTGGGTTTTGAAGGGTAGAAAAACAGCCTTTGCCAAATCCTTCCTTTTATTACATAGGATTCATTTTGTTAGTGAAAAACCAGAGCATGTCAAATATCATAAGTGGAAGAAGGTTTTAAGCTTTGCCTGGGACAAATTTTGCTGAGTAGGGATAACTGGCTATAGCATTTCATTTGTGCCAGTGTAATTAGTATCTGATCCAACTTGGATGGAAAGTATCTGTTCCAAATGTTGAGCAGATGGAAGGGTGGTGACTAGTTACAAGAAACAGGTTATTTCCATTACAATAAATTGCCTGGACAACCAGGTATTCCTCTCTATCTCTATATCTATCACTGACAGATATCATTATAGCACAGAGTGTAAACCATGTAGAGTATTGTCAACCTAAATGTAAGGTCTCTCACTCTGAGTAGTAATGCTTCCTTGTAAATAACAGTTGCTTTGCAAGTGTTCTGTTCATTGCTCACTCTCAGGGCTATAGTCACACTGAAAGGAGTTCACCTGGCACATTCCACCTTCATAGCAGGATAAAACTCATTGATTTGAACAGGAGATTTTGTCACTATAAGGACTATATGGTCAGGCCCCTCTCTGTTTCACTGTTACCTTGAAAATTGTTGCTGCTGGATTTACTATTCAAAATAAAAGATACTGAAAGGAACAGAATTAGTATCTCTTTCTTTTCCATGTAACCACTTGTAATTCTCTTGGCATGAGAGCTGCCAGACACTTTGACTCATACAGTCAGAGCTAATATACCAGCATAAAACTAAGAGATACTGAGACAGCAGGAAGTGTTCCAGAATAGTGGTCTGATCTTCACACAGCTTCTTTTCTCCTTTCTTCTATTTGGCATGCTGTATTTTGCAGCTCATTAGTTATCATATGTTCACTTTGCTCTCTGATTCTCATAATACTTCTGTTAAAGAAGAGCACAGCCTAGAGGGTCTGCCTCCTCATTTTAGGTACATTGAAGAAACTGCTTTTAACTCTATCATCCTCAGTCCTCGACTGCAGATGTGTCTTAGGTTCTCATCTCATATTCAATGTGCTGTTGCTTATTTAAAAGAAAAGAGAATGAAAAACAAATACTATAGCAATAATATAATCAACTTGCGGAGCTGTTCAGCATGATACTATTTCATGGGTCCAGGCCATATCCATGAGTCCACTCCCATATGCAATAACAAATGCAGCAAAGGCTATAAGGTTGGAGTATTGATTTAACGCTTCAGTATCTGTGGAGAGTTCAGTTTCATGGATCTTCCTTTGGCCAATTGTGTATAGAGGAAATTCAGAAACATGAAGTACATTCAGAAATATGAGATCTAGATTTTTTGTTTCATATCAAATGGCCAGGGAGAGTTTCACAGTTTTTGTATTTTAATTTTTATAATAATTCAATACTTTCTTATATGGTATTTCTGTGGAACTTTATATCACTGTTGTACAATTCTAGCATGATGTTCTGTGTGACAGAAGGAAGATCTATGCCCTAGCACATATAACTTTCTGATACTGAAAGCACTGTTGTCACGGTGATTCCATTCAAATAAGAACATGAAGAGATGTAAGCATAGCTGGGAGAGCAGCGTTGAGGGTGCAATGTGGTCATTACAAAGCTTTCTTCTTGCTTCTGTTTTCAGAAAATCATCGCTGTACTACAGGCTTAACCTGTAACAAGAATGTATTCTGAAGGGCAAAATATGCACTATGGCCATTTCATTGTCTTCTGATCCTCTTACAGATAGCTCTTAATCTCATTTTCTTGACTTATTCTTCAGGTCTAGGTAGGAGGTTTCTCAGTGTTCCTGTAAAGCAACAGTAATGTCCAACATTGTACTTTCTTGGATTTGGTATATTGAAAGTAGCTGCTGAAGAACAAATTTGAACCCTCTAAAACTTATATTCTGATCTCAAGAAGGCACAGAAGATTGGGTTTTGATCTTCTGTGGAGTGTCTTCTTTTTTGATGCGTGCATGTTCATCTAAGTATGTAGTCTACAAATACATCTGTACTTAAGCCAATTCTTTAAATATCACGGGAATTGGATTGAGATCAGTTCCCACAGTCTCAACAGAAATGGAAAATTAGGAACTGGGAAGAAATCCAATGTATATGAATTATGTTTCTTCACTTCTGCTGATTTCCATTTACAAAGAGCCAGGACTGATGATGCCACTCTGAAGAGAGAGGAGTCTAGCGCTGCAATGAAACTATCTTCTTTCTCCATATAGTTATTATTGCTAGTTCTTACAAAATGTTACCATAGCAAAGCAACGTGAATAATTAAAGAAAATAGTATTTATTTCACTATTTCAATGATATATACTCTAAGAAAATGTACAAGAAAACTTGCAGTCCTCATTAAGCTGTCCAGAGATATTTTCCATGTTGCTGCTGTGAGCAGGTTTTTTGTATGCTGGAGTGCAAGCATGAGGATTTATGTTCCTGCCAAAATTCTCGGGTACTATGATTCTTTAGATTCCAACTTTAGATATTCATAGAAATAGTTTGTCCCAAACCTTGTCCATCTCCTCATTTTCTTGTAAACAAGATTCTTTGACCAATTCTGTTTTGTATGAGACTATTTCTCAAATGTGACATGGTTTGTAGTCTGGAGAGAACTATTTCTGCCTCAGGGGCAGCCCAACAGGTGGAGGGGAGAGTGTTACAGTCTTTGAACATGTTCAGCAATCCAAAGCACTCTGTACATCAGTGTTTGCCACTTGCATGCAGAAGGCTGTATCCTCTTCAGAGCAGACTGAAAAAGATATTGTACTTTCAAAACTGTCTGACCAAGAGAATTGTTTAAATGTACAAAAACTTGGTAAAATATTGTCATTTTTTGTAATTATAAGTTGATATGGAGATAGAGTTACTCAATTTGAATTTGAAATGTAACACACATAAATGTCCAACAGCTGCTTTTACCTGAGAACATCTTGTCTAGTTTCTAAGAGCCAAAAGCAATCAGAAATCAAGTTTTACCTCATTCTTTTTGGAAACTGTGTTTAAATAGATGGTATATTATAATGACTGAATGAAAGAAAACATCCATCTTGTCTGTCTAAACAAAACATCTAAATCCTAGTCTTAATCATCTTTTAGTCATCATTCTGATTCTCCAGGTATTGATGTTTAAACTTAAAAGTCTAACATCAGCCATGACATTTTTATGATACTACATGGCTCATATCTGGGTGTGAAGATCACTGCTTTAATAGAAACGTTAGAGAAAGACTTCTGCATAATCTGCATCTGATTGGCCTGATGATAGGGCTCATTATAATCTTGACTCAGAACAAAAATAATTTTTCATATGTTTTCTTAGTAACATACTTGGTTCTTGTACAAGTGCCTAATGTTCTCCTGCCTTTCCTAAATTTTATGAGTCTTTTTACTTTCTATTTTGAAGCCTTTTTTGACAAATCTCAGAACAATGAAGAAATTATTTTCAAATTTCAAATGCCTTCATGTAAAATGGATGACTGGTGTTAAAGCCTCTATACCTACAGATACTATGAAGTATAAGCTTTTCAACGTCTGATGTGAAATAGAATCTGTGGAGTCTGTGATCCAAGAGCAGTGTTATATCTGAGCATAACTACTGGCAGCTTCTTAGCTGAAACATGCCTGATGTCAGAATTCCACAGTTTTCTCCTATTTTTAGTGTCTGTTTACATGAACTACATTCACTACATCAGCAAAACTTCCAACCATTACATGTTTTTTTTAGTAACAGATAACTATTTTAAATGATTTGCTATCACAGTCTGAAAGTCTTCATGGACTTTCTTCTAGAAATTCTCTAGAATCACTCATGTCTTCAGGGGAAAAAACCCACCAAAGCAATCTAGGCAGAATATGCAGAAGATCTCTAAATTGCTTTTGAGCTGTTAGCTAAAATGTTGCTGTCTCTCTACTAAAGCTGCTGATGCACCAGTATTTTGGAAGATAGCATAAGTTGGATCATAATAGAATATCATTGTTTAACTTTTAATACCTCCAGAAACACTGTAAGATGCTTAACAAATGAGGGAATATGATCTTGTGGTGTTTCTTACACATGTTATTAGCAAGTACACACAGTTTATACTAGCAAAAAATATTTTAATACTGTGTCTTTACAGCATAAGCAAAGTCCAGGAATTTACACTTATGCTTACAGAAGTCTAGTATACAGTCCCTAGCTGAGAAGATGATTGGTAACTTCCAGCACAGACCAAAATATTCATTTTAAAATGGGTTTCAGACAGTCTCCAAGGGTTCAACAGGATCCCAGATAACATGTAGAGACATTCTCCTGCTTTCCCCTGTTGATATGTGTGCTTGTGGCTGGGGTGTGTCATTAGCTAATTCAGAGGCACTACCCAAGGAATCCAAGGAGTCTCTAAGAAAAAGGTTGCATCAGAGAAAAATTAGAAAAATCTCTATCCTCTTCTACCACTGAAGTCACTGGAGCTGGCTAGAAAATTAATTGCTTTTCTAATAATCTATTCCATGTGACAAAAACGCTTTTTTCCTTTGAGCACTAGTTTCTATGAACTCCAGGAAAAAAAAAATAGAAGGGATGTCCTGCAGGAAGACAAAGAAGAGTCTGTCTGGGGATTCTGGAAACAGAAGGAAATGCAATCATAAGACAAGAGAAAACAATTTAATTTGAGATGACAAAACTGTAGGCAGGCATTTGCAACATGAAATGACTGTAGAGAGACTTATCAAAGCTTTTATGGTAACCTTTGGAAAGTGTCCATAACAGCAGGCTCCAAGATGGGCTTTTAAACCTTTTGAAGTTTTTTAATCACTAGTCGTAGGAATTTCCCAGTATTTATTTTGTGAAATTCTACTGTGTAGTTGTGTGAGAGGATTGGTCAGGGTATGTTAAACCAAGATGTGCAAATGCTTCTGAACTTAACCATACCAGTGGCATATTAAGAGCTTTTATACTGTGAAGACAAACCTCCCTACTCAGGCAAAACGATATGATAATTCAAGCTCCAAAGACCAGTCAAATAAGGAATATAAATATATTTTAGACAAGTCTCTCTGTATAACTTAAAACTTCTGCTCATATCTCTGCCAATGCATCTTTTTCCAGGAATATGAAATTGAGATCTTCCAAATTTGGCTTTGCATGTTTTTAGCAGCTTTTTACAACTGGATCTGACATCCAAACTCAAACCATAGCTCTGTTTTTCTTTACTGGGTTACTGCAGATTGATGACAGATTGAGAAACAGCTTTATATGGAAAGAGTTTCAAAAAGCCTCCCAAACTGTTAGCAATTTGTTTATTTTTCTTCTTACTGTGGAAATGTTTTGGCTCTGTATTGCAAGGTAACATCTTTAACTGGCATCACTCAGCCAGTTTCAGGCCATTTGGTTCTACAGGGAAGCTTGAGATGCCCTCTGAGCAAGATCCAGAAAGACACCCTTTGAATACCCTAGCATTAACATTAACATCTTCATAGAGTTACTATTATTTTCTCAGTAGAATAAAGATTTAGAAACTTCTAATCACCTGACAGGAGTCAGATGGGAAAAGAATATATAATAGGGCAATATCTATGCAATCCATATCCATACTGTGTCATCAAATGCAGTCTCACAAAACCCAACCACTGAGCTTACTCTTGCTGAACCAGAGTCCATTCCTGCTCTGCCTGAAATATAGCCTTTTGTGACTGGATTTATTCCTATGGGACCTGCTAGAGTGCTGGTCCCTGAGCAAAGGTGAGAACTGCAGAGGAGAGGAGCAGTTGGGTGGGAGAGTTCCTCCTTCCAGGGAACTACTTGACAGCCATCTAGCTGGTGGGTGCACAGCTCCTGCCTGTGTTCAAGATGCTGTGCAAACAAAGTACTACTTCTAACCCTCCTAACTAGCAAGTAGGTACCATATATAAAGACAATCCAAGAGATGTAGCAGCACTCCCTAGAACTTTATAAGAGGATGCTAAAGGTTTTATCCTCAGTTTCTCAAACGGGAGATTATGAAGAAAAAGGAATAAAAGAAATGGGCATTTGCACAGTTAATTTTTAACCACAGTTACAATTGATCACAGGGAACAAGACTCCAATGATTCAGAGTTTAAAAATTAGGCTATGTCTCATATCTAATCTCTGTAAAGACAGGTGGCTAATAGGCTGGTGTTTTATGACATTGACCTCCTGCCTATGCTGAGCTTTCTGCTTGCAGATGTGAAGACACTCTTTGCTTTTGCAGTTTAACTTTTGAAGTGTGGCTAAGGTTTACTTCCAATAGGCTGACTACTTCTTTCTTAGTACTGTATACATCTATGCATATCTTATAGGTTAGTAGTATGCTATTTTAATTCATTTTTGTATTCTACCATCAATATGTTCCTTTAAAACCAGATCTTTGAAAAAATTGGTTTCTCTGGACCTTGACTCTTTGACAGTCATCTCTTTCCCTGGTGATTAACATGTAATGTTTACAAGAACATTATTTTTTAAGCCTTTCACCTCATTTAATTACTCTTATTTTGCCTTTGCATGAAAATGACCAGTTTCAGTACCAAATAGGCTAAAGCAGGAGTGTCTTCCCATAGAAGTGGCAACTTAGGTGCAGTGGTCTTGTTTCACACTACCAACACCAGGAAACAGCTCGAAATTCCCTAGGAATTGGCAGTGCTTATCATAGAGATGTTTAGGCTGGAGAGATTGTCAAGGCCAACCATAAACTGGAGGTTGGGATATCCCTTTTTTCTATAGTATCTAGCAACAGGAAAAGGGATAATTGGATGAACCTGGAACACAAAACGTTCTATTTAAACATAAGAAAAAACTTCTTTACTGTGAGGGTGAGGGAGCCCTGGCACAGGCTGCCCAGGGAGGGTATGGAGTCTCCTTCTCTGGAGGTCTTCAAAACCAGCCTGCATGCATTCCTGAGTTACCTGACCTAGGTGGACCTGCTTCTGCAGGAGGCTTGGACTAGATGATCTTCAAAGGTTCCGTCCAACCCCTACCATTCTATGATTCTATGATAAACACCAGTTTCTTACCACAGTGGTGACAGTATCAAGGACACTGTATCTGAAATTAGTTCCTCTGGATTAATCTGCTTCTGCTGCTGTATGTCGTAGGGGAGAAACTATCTGTACTTTGTGTTAGAAAACACAATCATCATTTAAAAGGTAAATAAAGACAAGATACCTAACTGGTCACAGGAAAACAGCTTAAAAGATCACATTAGACTTGACAGAGGATGCACTAGTATAACTTTCTGAACCCCTTTGAAACTGGAAATTATCATGTGTCTCCACATATAATCTTTCTTCTGTGTGACTTTCCAGTTAGCCAGTCACTCCTTGTTATGTATGGAGCAGTCAACTGAGCTACTGAATAAATGCCTTGCCAGGTCTTGCCTTGTTTGTTTGGTGTACCTCACTTCCTCTGCAAACTCTCTAACTCGCAGCTGGGAGTCTCATAGCCTCTTCAGATCCGGAATGCATCACTGCATACTGGATTCCCTGGTTTTAACACCAGAATTTAGCCACCAATATTCACAAAATGTTGTCTGTGACCCATGTGCAGAGAGAGAAATAAAATTGAAGATGAGGAAATAAATGTTAGAAAATGTTAGAAAATGAGCTTGATATTGTGGGACACATATGAGTATTATTGTGTACATTTCAACAAGGCAAAAGTAATGAACAAAATAAGGCATAGGCTAACTTGCATGATTTCCCCTTCATAACATTCCTAATGATGCATGACCATGATTATCAGAGGAAGATGGAAGAACATACAGTTAAGTATTCATGTGCACAAAGAGGATCATGGTTCAACTCATGATTCCTTAAATGTGTTCATTCACTGCCCACAACTTGAACTTGTTTTAACCTGCACGCTGGCAAATAGACGGGAGGAGCTGAGATAAACTTCTGCTTAGAGCACAGGGATCTACTTCATCCACACATGACCTTCAAATCATCGTGTCCCTGGGACATATGATACAAGAAGCTGCTGGCTCAGAGAAGACAGGATGTGTTGCCAGCCTCAGAAAATACCAGATTTACCAGCAAACACCACCAGTGTAACTCTTATTATTCAGATGATCAATACTTATGTACATGCACATACTGAAGTGCCCTGCTCCAGTATGTGCTTATTCATTAAAGATATTTTTGATTGTTTCAAGTACAGAATGATTCCAGTTAAGTTTATTTTTTAGATCTTGTACTATCCAACATACAATTTTAGCTGCTTTTTAATGCATCATTCCAATTAAAACCATGCATTTTGAAAGTCTGTTTCCATATACTGGTTCACATAAAAGAGCTTTAAAATTTTTAGGCAAAACTTTGGCGTTTTCACCAATTTCTCACCTTGCTCTGCTTCCTCAGCAGCACTGAACAACTGACTTGGAATGTAGATATGAGAAAGGAAAAAATGAATTCCATGTGGAAATACTGATTTCATTGGTGTAAAAACTTGGAAATTAAGCAGAGTTCCAGAAGGCAGGGATAGATTCTAAAGCTAAATGCTTTCCAGTACTTTCAAACATAAATATCTGTTACATGAAAGCACAAGACAAGAAAAAGGAAAGTCCATATGGTTTCAATGCTGTCCATGTGAAAACAATGCCATTCTTAAAAACACTTAACTGATGATGTATTTGAATTACATCAGACATCTTCCTGCCACTGAGGGGAAAAAGACAGGATAGTGCATGCCACACAGTAAGAATTACAGGAAAAAAAGTCATTGGATGAAACATCTTATATAATTTACTGGTTCTATCATTTTTATAGGCACTTCTGTGTTTTCTTTGTTGTTTAGGAAAAGGGAGAAATGAGATTAAAAAACTACAGAAATAGACTTTTAGTGTCCCCAAAACTGATTTCTCACAAGCTAGGTAAACTTTTTAAACTTAAAAGAAAGGGATTTAAAATGTTTTAAATGTTAGTTTTTCAACAGAACTTTTACAAGAAGCTTTTTCTCATTTGGGCTTTCATGAAATCTAACATAAGTTCACAGATCCCAACTGCCTGTCTCTGAGTTTGAATTGTTAAAAAATATTGATTGTTCTCAGATTTCTTGCCTAATGAAAATATTCCCAAATGGAAGCGTGAACTAGATTACAAATAGAAGAGCACTGGACAAAGTTTCTGGAGCAGTCAGACAAGATTACAGTAGATCAGGATTTTCAAATTTTAGAAAGTGATGGTGACCCACTTTTGTGCCACCATTGTGATCCAGATGTGATATCTCTGGATCAGCTGAGCTCCTCTTGGAGGAGGGAAAAAAACTTGTGTCTGATTTTAAGTGTTTTCTCTTAATTGCCTGCAATCCTGTACCTGGCTGCAAGGACTGCTCAGACTTCAGTAGTTATGGCATTGGCTTCTTTATGGGTACTGGAGTCACTTGCAACCACTAATTAGAGCCTGCTTGCACAATTCTACCTTGGAAAAACTGGTCTGCTGCTAAGTCACTGTGGTGTGAAATACTGTGTGACCCTCTACAAAGCCTTTTCTCACCATGCTGGGAATCACAATCCACACTATGAGAACCTTTGACTGTCAAGCATATTGATATGATCTTCCTGTGTACAGGAGGATGTGTGCACAGGGTTGTGTTAGAAATTTGAAGTTTGATTTTCCAGTCACAACTCATGTACAGGTGAACCCAGTGAAATCACTTGTAGATTTTTGACTCGCATCTGAGCACAGACAGCGCAAGAGCTCAGGCATATGCTGCTATGCAACTATGAAGCTTGGCAGAGCCTCTGTTGCTGCTGTCAGCCTTCTCAGCCCATTCATTCTCCAATGTCATTTGCATTACCTTTCCTTTGATGCTGAAGGGCAAACAACACTGAATTCAATAAACATACATGAAAAGGTTTTACTCCACAAAACTTTTTGGCTACTTGCAGTCATCTGAAGTTCAAAAAGATTCTATGTCACTTTTTGGAGGGCAGAGGGGGAAGCAAAAAAACCCAAACAACCAAGGAGAAAAACACTAAAAGCTCAGAGGCATCAGCCTACTACCTGCAGAAGACTTCTGGATTATCTTTTTCCCTTAGAAATTAGATTTGCATGTTATCTATATTCATGTTATTTACAGTATCAACTGGTAGCACATTTATTATTACAGCAGAGTGTGCAGCTATGTGCTCTGCTTAGAAGATAGAAGCAAAGAGGTTGCATATGAAATATAATACTTAGCTATTTATTGTATTAGAATTACACAGGGCTGGGAAGTGGAAAGGAATGTAAAAATTGTTATCTTTATTGACATATGCAACTCAATTGCATAGCAATTGTTGTCTTTCATTTCCTACACATCAGTCAATAAACTCCTAAAGGATGGTAAACCATACTAAAACCAACTTAGTACTACAAACTGCACTCCTAATGAGCTGAAGATTTACTTTAGTGTTTCCTTACACAATTCATTCTTTTGTAACAGGAAGCCCCATGTTAAAAAAAGGGAAAATGTTAACTGGAAAAACACAAGTTACTCTCTGTTTTGAGAAAGCCCTTGAAGTCCTTGTAGAGCAGCAAAAGGATGTGGCTTCATTTTCTTCCCATGTTTGAATGTGACAACTATAAATAGTAAGTAAATTGGAGCTCTAAAAAAAACTGAACCAAACCAGAATAAAAAGAAAACGTATGCAAGAAAAACACATGATCAGGAAATGAAAAAGGACTTTACATCTTGACACACTGAGTCCTATCTAAGGGAGTTACCTTCATCATTGAGCAAAGATCAGAGCCAAGATGTAGAAAAGAAAAAGCTAAATTGCTCTCATGATTATGATAACACATGCTTATTTTTCTCTGAGTTATTTTCACTTTTGCCCTGAACATAAACTCATTACTTAAAAATTGCTTTGTGGAAAACTAGCTTTTCATCAAGAGTCTGAGGTTTTCAATTCATAGTGTCTCTACGGGTCTTTTATGCTGACTTCACAGGAAAATGTTCCCTGATCAAAATGTAGCTACAGCAAAAATGATACAAATCCAAACAGCTCATGGGAGATGAAAACATAAACCATATTTTCAGCCTCTATCACTTTCTTAAATGCACAGCTAGGTGAGTTTAGTCTGTTCTCAGACTGTGTGAGGCTGTGATGTGAAAACTGAAATGTTGGAGACATTTAAGGAGTGACCACTAACAGGCTCTGAAAAATGTTTCCCATGTCCTCTGAGTATGTCACGTGAAAGTAATACCCCCTTGCCTGGAGTTTGCCTGTGTTTTGTTCTGAAATTAGCTCTTTTTTTTTTTTTACCCTTATTTTGAAATGCTGTTTCTTAAAGTTGAATTCTTACAGTTCTGCTTTTTTTGTTCCTC
This sequence comes from Urocolius indicus, assembly GCA_013401255.1. Classification (NCBI taxonomy): domain Eukaryota; kingdom Metazoa; phylum Chordata; class Aves; order Coliiformes; family Coliidae; genus Urocolius; species Urocolius indicus. Next base: position 97,382 of record WBNH01002622.1, on the reverse strand, counting down.
TCCTATCTCTTTAGATATAAGACTAAAACGTTATACTTCAGGCATTTAAATCCAAAGTGTTCAATTAGGTTCTTGAGGATTTAAAGAATGCTAAGTACTTGGTTTTGTTTTAACTTTCTCTTGTCTTTTTTCCCCATGTTGACTACCTCTGAATTTCTAAAGGACCTGTTACAGAGGCAGCTCTGACTTCAAGGAAAGCAGTGTTCCCACTTTTAGAGGATGCTATCTGAATAAATATAAGACTTTGAAAGACTATCCTTGCTGAAGTTTGCTCTGACGAGTCTTCAGGCAAGGAGTTGATATCCATAGCCCTGTATTGAAAAGATGGTGCAAATGCTGCCATTAAAAAAGTTAATCCTTCCTAGCAGCTGAATTTATATAGGGAAACAGCCCCTGTACTCACAGGATCTCATACAGACCTTACTTTTAGGTGAGGAATGCTGAAAGGGAATGTAATCATGCACTACAGTGATTCTGTAGTGAAAGATCGTGGTGTTTATTTCACCATATTTGGAGTAAGTTGAATTTTCTCTTTCTGATGGAGTATCTGGATATTGAGATGAAAAAAGCTTAATTCTAGCTAGTTTTTACTTTAAGAACTCAGCACTTCTTGATGACTTAAGAAGCAATGAAAACTCCTGTGAATGAAAAACCTCATTCATATAGCACAAAATGAATTGGCTTCCTGTACATCATGCACTTATCTGACTCATTTGATTACTCTGTTTTAAACCCATGGAATGGTCAGCAATGTAAAAAGTTAGCAAAGAAATAAAGTGGAGTAGAGATGTATCCAACAAATTGAAACACTGAAAGTATGAATCAGACTATCCTTTGCAGGACAGTTATTCTTTGCTGACTAACAAGTCACAGCCTGTGTGATTTACTCCTGTTTAACTGTAATTACCTACTGAAATGGAGTTGATCACCTTTTAAAAAAATATATAGGTAACAAACAGAACACCTGAATAGGGATTGCATTTAATTAAGACACTGGATAAATGCTATAAGATATTGGTCAATTATCAACCTGATTTTCACTCTAATGGAGCAGATGAAAATCTATACTATTATAATAACATCTATTTGCTCATCGGGTTTACTTAATGGAAAGATAAGAATTAAGAGATAAAGTCCTGTTGATTTAGCACAGCAAGAAATAATTCCCATGGCTTGAAAAAAGAATCTGAGTGGGTAAATAATGTCAATTTACTAGAGTAAAAGTTCCTAGAAAATACACTTATTACCAGACTAAATCTCTGAAGGCACAAATACCAATTAAGAATACATACAGTCCAGTGTGTATAGGGTAACTTCAAGGAGAGCACTTGTAGCATGACACAAAAATAAAAACGATAATGTTTTCCCTCTTCTTGTCCTAATGGCTACTTATCAGTACACACAGTTCACTTATTTTCATGAAGTCAAAAGCTAAAAATGTTTATATGCAATTGTTAGTTGTCAATATAATTACTCAAGTATAACCTTCAAAATGTTGTAGTACTAATATTTAAACTTATAAGGAATCCAGTACCGTCTGTAGTTTTGATGTCTTTTTGTTGTTAAACTGATTAGATTTGTCATCATCCTTTAATTTTGCAGTAGGGAAATAATAGGAATAACATAATGAGATTTTTGGTTGCTCTGATCCCCTGTTCCCTCAGTAACCCCTATCCACATTGAACAATGTGATCACAGAATCACAGAATGTTAAGGATTGGAAGGGACCTCAAAAGATCATGTAGTCCAACCCCTCTGACAGAGTAGAACCACCTAGAGTACGTCACACAGGAACTCATCCAGATGGGTTTTGAATGTCTCCAAAGGAGACTCAACAACGCAGCAGGGCAGCCTGTTCCAGTGTTTTGTCACCCTCACAGGGAAGTTTTACCTTATATTTCTTTGCAATCTCTTATGTTCCAGATTGTACCCATTGCCCCCTGTCCTATCTTTAGACATCATTGAGAAGAGCATGTCTCCATCCTCCTGACACCCACCTTTTATGTATTTGTAAACATTAATGAGGTCACTCCTCAGTCTCCTCTTTTAAGTAAAGTTGACAAACCTCTAGTATCAGAGTTTTGTTTCACACAGATCTGTCTGCCCACAGGGTAATTCTGTAATGCATTTTTCATAGCCTTCATTAACTCCTTGTTGAAGTGAAACTTGACATCAGTGAACAATAGTGTATCCATGATTTCTATGCACTTTCACTGAAAACAAAGTGTATCAAGTATAAGTCTGCATTTCATTTTATCAGAGGAAGCATTGTACCTCAGAAAAATAAACAACTGTAAAATATTAACATATTCCAAATTTTCACATTATTGATGCAACTCACAAGAACACACTAGAGCGTCTAGTGCAAATGGTGCTCATTTTGAAGCCAGTACATTTGAGCTAGGGAAACCTGAAAGCCAAAGATGCCAACAGTGAGGTCCTCAGCTCAAACATTCTCCCACAAGCACAAATCATCTAAATCATGAACAAATGTCATGTGGGAGCTGAGTTGTTAACTCCCTTCATGATATGATAGAGATTATTTGGCTAGAACACCTTGGCAGCTCCTGTTACACACAGGCATGACAATCAGAACTGCCATCCCTTTGTGTAAAGGGCACTCCTCAGGAACTATAGGAAGTTGAAGTTTTATGTTAAGAGATGGATGTCAATGTCCAATTATGTATATAAAGCAAATAATTCATTTCATTGTTTGCCTGCAAACCCCAGGACTTTCTCATCCTTTCCCTGCAATACTTCCAATGAACACAACTAACTAAATACCTTATGTGTAGGCAGAAAGCACTCTACAGTGTATCAGGAAAGAATCCCACAGAAACAGATTAGCAGCTGTTCTAGAAAACCAAACAAGCCTCTAAATTAAATGCAGACTCACTTTGATGCTGATGAATAAAGTGCTTTTGGTGCCTTTGAGATGCCTTTCTCTAAACAGAGGCTCCCATTGTGACATTCCTGTACAGAGCAGAAACAAGATGGTTTTACTATCTCTTTGATAAAGTTGCATGCTTTAAGTCTGACAACATTCATGATACCTTGCTGCCTATCAGCACTTTGAACAAAGCACTTTTTTTTTGCTAGAAAACAGTTCAACATTATTAATTTTGTAACAAAATTGCAGGTTATCAAATGGTATTTCAGAAGATGCTCTCAAACACTGAGTTTTATGATCCAAAACTGAGTTTTTGTAACAGTTAATAATCTAGTTAAACATTAAACATCACTTACAGAGTGCTACTGTTGTGCAGCCAGTCATGATACAATCTAAATAATATCTAAATAAAAATTTAACTATTTCTGCTAAATATATCTCGTTATTATTCTTACTACTCCCTTCTAATTTGTGGACAAAGAATACAGCAATTTCACATAATGAACATTAGCTAACAACATCAGGTTTTCTATGAAGGAGAATGAAAGAATGACTGACTGGGGATAAAATAATGGAATAATAATCTGTTTTATAGTCCATTCAAAATATTTCTCCAATTATTAATACACCTTAACTGAGCTCAGTGGTGTCAAAGCTATTATCCTTAGCTTATGAAAGACGTCACATAAACAACTAAGACTTTGCAAAAAGAGCAGGAGAAAAACTTGAAAAGATAATTAAGAACCTGATTTTACATGTCTATTTTTTAAATCCTGGCTTCTTTGTGACCTACGTGAATGCAACTTTGTTGAACATGAGTGTTGCTTGTATTTGAATTAGCTAGTTTGGTGGGCTAGCGAAATCACAGTCTGGACATGCCTCTCTCATCTATTAGCTATAAAGAGAGCCTAGGGCAACTCAAGTCCTAATTTAAACACTTCTTCTAAAAGCCAGATGCTGATTGGGGTTGATCCTTGCCTCCATTCATGGATAGGTGGGCCTTTCAGGCAAAGCACAGCCAGATGAAAGATAATTTTGATGTGACTATTCACCCGCTTCTGGACAACAGCTTCAGCTTCACAGTGTTCCTTCCTGTAACAAACGAAAACTTGTTAAGGTGCCCACTGATCACAGCAGGCAAGTTAATGGCATCATTCAATAGTTTCCATTTTTTTTTTTCAGCAGCAAGTACAACTTTTCTCATACCTTAAAGTCTACAACATAGAAATAGAAACATAGTCCCCCAGAAATTATTGACAGTACTGAATGTGAACTTCACCAAGTCACCATTTTATGCACCTCTGTAGATCACTTTTCCTGCTAGCTGGGGTATTTCTGTATCACAGTGAATTGCTTGACGTAGATACAATGTCTTGCTCCAGACCCTCACCTTGAATCAACCTTAGCACTCATCCAGCCATGCTTCTGGGAGACAGCAGGGAGATGAGGCTCTGATACACATCAGTTGTGGCAAAAAATATTTCTTTCCCTTCATTGTAATTTTTAGTATCCTACTGGAATATGCTCCCAGATTAACACATTTCAGTACATCCATATCCCTGAACAGAAGCTGCTCTGCTTAGTCAGCCTAGTGGGGAGTCAGCTTTGTCCTCCGACTTTGTGTCACTTAGTGGGCTGGCTGATAGCTGCTCAATTCCCTGCAAATGTAGTCATTACATACTATCATTATGTCCTATTTTATAGAAGGCAAAAAAAAAGAGGAATCGGGTCATCTAAAATTTCAGCATGTCTTCTCTGAAAACATTTACCTTGTTGAATTAATGGTCTACTGACGGTCATTAAATGAAGTCCTCATTATGTTATCTATCACTTCTACAGAGTGCTTCAAATAAACACAGGATCTCCTCCTTCTGAAATTTGCTGTCTATATTTTTGTTCATGTCAAAATTAGACACTTCTATTATCTATTAAGCAAAGTTCCAGACGTGTTTCCCAACACTTAAAAACTCATAAGTTGAAAATGTTTTGCTCGTAATAATGTTTACATGATAAGATACATTTTTAATTTAAAGTAGCAGAAGATATTAGATCATAGAAATGAAATAACCACCTCATTGATGGATTAATTGGAAAGATTTAGCAAGAACATTTTACTCCAATAATGATGATAGCACTGGTTTACTTTTAAGGTATGTTTTCAGAAATATTTAGCCCACAAATATTTCAGAGCTCACTTCTGATTTCTCATGCATAATATCAAGTTGTTATGGAGATGCTGTGTAGAAATAATCAGAAATATCAAATTTGAACTACAAATACATCTTTTCCCCTTTCGAATCTAGGTTGGGAAAATTTTTAAAGGATTAATTGTTAAACATCGGAAAATGCAAAGATTGAACAAATTAAATAATTTTGAAGAAATGGTGTTATAAAAAAACATAAGGAACAGAATAACAGCCTTAAGGGATTACATGTGATTTAAAGTTACCTGCAGCTACCATGTAATCATAATTTTGAAGATAATGTATTTGAAATTACATCACCAGTTCTTTGCATGTATATTATTCAGGTAAACTATTTTACTAGCAAAATATATTACACAGATTCAAGTTTCTGTCATGATCAAAAGACTCAGTAATGCATAAATTAATACATTGCTTGAGATGAGTTTTATTTGTAAAGGCTTTGTCTTTTTAAAGTAGTTTCTGTCAAATAAAGAAATAGCTACTTTAACCTCATGAAAAGGTGAAACCTTCAGCAATTGCAAGCAGCTTGCCCCTAGGTGCCATGTAACTTCATTAGGTTTATCTTAGTTTGCTTTGTCTAACCTGCCCCAAATATTGTCGTCTCATTCTTATCATTGGTATTAGGAAAAGAAGTGGAAAACAGTGAAACCTTTATTACTGATTTTGAATCACAAACATCTGAAACTGGAATAAATTTTAAGGTGTTTTATCATATTTCTCCGAAGACTCTAAAAAGCAATGATGATCTTAGTGCCAATGGTTCCGTAACCAGCAGGAATGTTGTACAATCAGTGAATGAAATCACTCGGGCATTACTCATGCTTGTATTACCAAAGCAGTTATCTCTTTGCAAGCATTCATTACTGTAGTGATTCAAAAATAAAACCAACTTCACAGCCATCTTTTCATTTAAAAGAGATTAAATGACTATCTGTATGAGGAACATACCCTAGCTCCATAGCTATTTGTGCATACAAAACCAATTTAAAAGCAATAGAGCAAGCTGTCAGTGGTATAATATAATAGCTCCTCATTCTGTAATACTGCCCAGACGTGTCACTCAAGCAGGCTAAACACTCTTCAATGATTGGCAAGTATCTGAATTTACCTGAACAATGAGTAATTTTATTTCAACATCTGCAGTAGAGACCGTAGAGAAGATTGAATAGTTTGTGTTGCATGAGAGCTCTATCCTGAGCCAATTCTTTTGACATTCCTACAGTTCCAGTGTGGACCTGACAAATTAATACCTTAGGCAGGTTGTAACTTTGAAGTTAAGTGCAGAATTATTCTAGCTGAATGTAAAATGTTTTCATAACATGAAGTGTCTGTGAGGCAACAATTCATTTACAAGACTACAAGATAGAAGGTTTAAAATTAGTCATGAAAATGACATTTTAATCTTTTCCCATCCTGAACAGAAATCTTTGCAGGGCCTCCTGGAAATAAGTGTTACAACCATCTTCAAACGCTTTCCTTTTTTTATAATTAGAATATCTGATTATCATACATGATTAGGAATCCTCTAGTGACAATTTCCATAGTGCTCATGAAGAGAACAAATCTTTGTTTTAAAGGGTGTGTAGGATAAATAAAATGAGTGCCATTTTTAGGAAGAGGACTACATGCAAATGGTGTGTGAAACCAATAGAGATGGCTCCTGTGCACAGAACCCTGATTATTTTATTCTGCATGTAATGTTAAATTTACACAGTTGCAGGCAGTATCATCTAAAGAGTCCAACAAATGCAGAAAGCTTTTGTCACAGGAATTTTTGTCATGAATATGAGGCTTATCACCTGTTACTTTTATGACTCAGTGCTTGTATGTTTATATACACCGTGCATATAATTATATATATCAATATATGAAACCGTGAACAGATAGATAATGCATTTATGCATTATAGTTGCACACATGGTAAGCAGATGTAACACAAGAAACCTAAGAATGACAGAATGTCATTCATTCCGGTAAAACAGTCTGAAATCTTTTCCTCAAAGGGAAGGGATGGAGACAGACTGCTGAGAGATCTTTTGCTTTACTGGGACACAAGATTATCTTACTTTCCATCATTGTTTTCATGGCAGCTTACCTAAACAAAAGTTTCTGATTGTTTTGGGTTTGCTAAATTTACACATCCAGTAAAATTTAATTGGTTGTGCTGTTCAAAGGATCACAGAATCTTAAGGTTTGGAAGGGACCTCAACAGGTCATCTAGTTCAATCCCCCTGCCAGAGCAGGACAACCTAGAGTAGGTCACACAGGAACTTGTCCAAGTGAATTTTGAATGTCTCCAGAGAAGGAGACTCAACAACCCCTCTGAGCAGCCTCTTACAGCAGTCTGTCACCCTCACAGTGAAGAAATTTTTCCTTTTTCTTTGAAACCTCTTATGTCTTTATTTATTTGCATAATATGAAGTAAAGTTCTGATCCATTGAAACGAGAGGCAAATTACCAATAAATATGGAATTTCACTAATAGTGCCAAAAAACAGTATGAAGTATATCTCAGGAAAGAACAGCATTCAGATGTAAGGAATGAATAAAAATGAAGCACAAGCTCTTCTATTTCCTACTGTCAACAACAGTGCAGATTTTCAAGTAAGTTTGAGGGTAATAGATTTGAATTCAAATTCTTTGAGAGCTTTGTGCATCAATTCTTGCATACATGTGGCTTGTGAAGGACACTGTCACCTATTTTATTTATTAACTAGCTGATTTCTTTGTTACTGTGGTTCTAATTTTGAAGTGACAAGGAATGGCAATCCATTCTTGATTCAAAAATTGCACGTGTGTCATAACTACATAGCCATAGATTTGCTCTTTGGTTAAGCAATGTTTAGTACTTCCTGAAAACTTCCCATGAGACTCCTGACTGCTGGCACCAGAGCTCTTCCTTGGTTTCCCTGTTGAGAAATGAGAGGACAGGGAAATGTCCACATCAGCAATCACATTCAATAGCAATTCCAAATGTGAAGCTTTTGCTAACATCGAGTGACATGTTGGCCCATGTTGAACCCCAAACAGAAAAATCTCCTCTGAAACATGTTTATAATCCAAGTATGCTACTAATCATGTTAGAATTAATGTGCATCTAGGGAACAGAAAGTCTACACTTACCAAGACAGTATAGACAAAGTATAGAGAATATACTATCACAAGGCCATAAGCTGCACCTTAACATGTATTTGAATCATTTACTAATACAAATTAACATATGTCAATTTATATTCTATTGCCATCTATGTTAAAACACTGTCCTGAAAGTGGCTGGTTGGATGTGGTAAATTAGTGGCCCTAAATTTCTACTTTAAGTAAATATGTTGTGATCAATCCTATAGAATAATCTTAGGGTAATCTCTCCTCTTGCATTTCAAGTTATTTTTGGAGTTATTTTTTCTCTTTCATATTTATGAAGCAGAAGAAAGTAATATTGAAGCAGATGGTTATGCCAGAACATTGAATTCAAATAGGAGAGTGTTAGTCAACCTGTATAGAAATGCAGACAGGATAGATTAGGAAAGAAGACTGACTATCTGATCAGGATTTTAAAAGCTGTGAATGCTTGTGGCTGTGCTGGACAAAGTGGGAAGAGATGAGATTGCCATTGTGACCCCGAGTGGGCATTGCTACCCAAAAGAAGGAAACAATCATTTTTTTTTCTGGTGCTGGAGAGAAGCTACAGCATTGTCCCTGGCCCACTTCTGTTATTCTTGAGAATTAAGATTAGCCCATGCTAAGCATACCATTTTGTAAGAACAAGTATTACAGCACCTGAAACGTGTAATGCAATAAATGTTTTATTAAAATTTATAAATATTTTTAAAATTTTTTTTCCAAAAGTAATGTGTAACTGCAGACAGGGCTTCAGGAAAAGTCTAGAATGAATCAGCAAGAGTTCCTTACCTTCCAAAGGTGTTTCTGTCATCTCTAGCAGAAAAATGTGGAATTAATGACCACAAATTCACAATTCCAGTACCAATCCTTCTGTACAGATTGTATAATGCAGTTTAGATCTCGAAACATGCAAGACTGGGTTTTTTTTTGTGTGCTTACACATATGTTATTGTGGTTTCTGCGTACTGCTGGATAACTTTCAAAGATATTTGGCCAGACACTCCAGAAAATACTTCAAAATGAAAAAGTAAAAAATCATTAGAAAGCAGGCTTAAAAAAGAAAGCTTACGTGTTCTTCTTTGTGCATGTAATCATGGAGTTTAAAGCAGAAAAGACCATCAGATAGTGCTGTCCCATAACCTGCTAAATGTCCCTTAACCTAATGTTTTGGTAATTACCTATTTGTGACTTGCATTTAATTAGAATTTAATTAGAAGATCATCAATTCTTTATTTGAAGAAAATGTGTGACTGCAAGTACACGATCTCCAAAAGTAACTCATTCTAGCAGTTTATCTAATAACATCTAATGTTCATCTAAGGTTCAGCTGGCATGCCTCATTTCAACTTGCCTGGCTTCAGCTTCTAAGCATTGGTTCTTGTTATGGCTTTTTTCCACTAGGTTAAAGAAGCTACAATATGTATTACTTCCTTTTATGCAGTTATTTGTGCATGGTAGTAAAACGATATATATTCAGTGAACAGGCTGAATTCTTCGGCTCTGTCATTCAAAAATGTTTTTCACCCATTTGTGAGAGGTTTTTTTGCACTTTCAGTATGTCTTTAAAATTTGGATACTGGGATTGAATGAGTTGTTTCCATATCATCCTTGTTGATAAGAGATTCAGATTTTAAACAAATTCCCTCTTATTTTCACCCTGTACATATGTATTTTTGATAGCATAAGGATTTGTTTAATCAGAGTATAAGGGTTTGTTTTGCTGTCCACTTTGACCTTAATTCTTCTTGAAAGTCATTACTTTCCAAGATATGGTCCCTTGTGCTAGCCATGTGATTTGCATTCATTGTCCCCAGAAATATTTTGCATTTAGCTGTACCTGAACACACTTTTGCTTCACACTTTGCTCAACCTCTTTGTTGAGATTAACAACTCTAACCATCTCTGGATCATCTGTAACTGTTATTCACCATGATTTTATGTGTACTTTCCAGTTCATTGATGTGAATATTCCATACTGGTAGGAATGGTGGCAAATCCTTCTAAAACCTGCTTGGAAAACTGGACATGGTAATTTTCCAGACGGCTGAAGAAGGTTCCTTTTTCACTTTGAGCTTCTCCTTATGAGTATTATAATGCTCCTTCCTGCTCCTGGCTATGCGATTCCAACATTTCACATTTTGAATGCTGATATGAAATTAGTGGGTCACTATAACTGAAAAGACTTCCTGTGTAAGTGGTGAGAAAAACCCATCTGCAAAGACTAGCTATCAGATCAGAGAAGGTGGGAGAGAAAAGGGAAAACTGGGCATCCTTCCATAAGAAATAGCAAGACTGACTTGGATGTTTGCTAACACTTACTGAGTTTAAGCATCATCAGTAAATGTCTGTTTGAGTGGATTTAAACACCAAGCTTTGGTTAAATATGAGGAGGAAAAATAAGAAGAATGGTAAGACCAACAGAGGTCTGAAAATGGTTCCATTTACCCATGTCCCTTCTCTTCCCAGTTACATCTGACTCCCTTCCAGTGAAAGCAAGCCCCAAAGCGCACAGGGTAGACCCATATCACCACTGTGTCTGAGATCCTTTTCTGTGAAGCTTCATTTTGATTTATTTTTCAGTTTATTCCTCTACTGATTGCTGACTGAGCTATTTTTGGAAATCATTGTTTGCAAACCATGAGAGACACAAAATCCATGTACTGCAGTCCATTCCCTGTAGCAGTGTCTCTTGGGTTGCCCAGCATATACTTGATGTGCTTCTCAACAAGGATGAAGCTGAATAAGAAGGAGGAGAGGAAGGGACACTGGAGTCCAACTGGCCACCACTGCTGAAAGTAGTCTCAGCCTCCCCCCTGAAAAACGTTTTCCTATGAAATCCTATCTGCTTGTTTGCATGACTTACATGGTGCCAGCTATGATATTCTTCTGAACTGACATGAAATGCTGCAATTCACAAATCTAGCACAAAAATCTTGCAGAAAACAAAGCGGAGAGTTTTCCACTGTACTGTTGGAAGTGGCTTGTAAGAGGATGCTATAAGTGTCAGGGGCTGTGCAGAGCTGAAAGGCAGGAACAGAGGCAGAGATGGAGAGCAACAGAGTAGGAAGAGTGGGAGTGAGAACTCCCTCAATGGCCACTGGGTATCAGAGATAACCCATGCTCTCAGGCTGCACCCCTGAGTCTCCAGAGCTAGAAAGTGCAATGAGGCTTGTGCCCATCAGCCATCTCAGAGATGTGGGCAGCTAAACACCTGTTTGGGAAAACCTCTTTCCCAGAGGTTATTTAGACTAGTTGGTTCCAAAATGTTTACACCTAAGATTTCTCTTAGCTGTGGTAGACTATGTTTATCTGTTTCCCAGTACATAAATGGAACAATTTGTTAAGCCCTGCCTTTCCTGAATCATTACTAGGTTTTCCTGCTTGCTTTGAATAATGTTGCAAGAGAGCTCCTAAAGTTATTAATGTTTCTGCTACTTTTAACATTTTCCATTTGCTAGTTTTCTATCTTCTTGTATCATGTTTTCATACTTCATAAATCTTTATTTTTTTGATTACCCTGTAAAATATATTTTTAATTCTCCCAGTACAGCAGGTACTCTTTTTCTTAAAATAAGTATTTCCCCTTTTTCTCATTTTTCTCAGTGTAAAACAATAAATACACGTGTGCACTTAGATCTCAGATCTCAGATTTTAGATTTCTCAGGAAATACAATGTGATCTTTTGTTCATGTATTCTTCTGAAGATTTCAGTTCTAGCCACACATAGTAAAAGACTGACATTAAAATATCTTTTTAATCTTTTATGAGGAAAACATCATAAATATACACATTTGAATGAAGATAAAATAATCTCTTAGACTGATCAAATAATATAACCTTTTAACAAGAGTATTTATTGATTTACACAGAAATCAAGTAGCATCACTTGCTATATAAAACACAATAGCTACATCAGTCAGTGTAGGGTTTTTACTCTGTACTAGAAAACATTTCCAGGGTACAAATAAGATAGATCCAAAAAGCTGTATAACAAGTCAATTAGTATTACTCACTTTAACCTGAAATTTCATGATGTTGTTCTCCTCTTTACTAAAGTCTCTTTATGCTTTTAAGAAGATGAAGGGACATTCAGTGTGAGATTAGGCAGGGACTGATTTACAAGTGGATATAAAATCCATTCCTCATAATTTGGAAGATTTCATTGTATGATTTACTAGGTTTTTTTTTGTTTTTTTTAGTTTTGTTGCTTTAATTTGTAATTTTTCTTATTCTGAGAATTACAAATATCATGGTAAGTGGAGAACAAGACTCTGTTTCTCCAGTTCCCTCAGGAAATGTACAAAAACTAAAAGACATCTAGTGTGGGGAAATCAATGTTCTGTCTCCTAGGATTCTTTACAGTAAACTTTCTATAGGCTGCTGCAAAGCAAATAAATATTAACAATTCTACTTTTTCCTTTTGCTCTCTGTAAATAAAGAATCTCTATAGCTACTTGGGTTCAAACACTAACCATTCTGTAGTAGCTCTTTTATAGCTGACTGTGGATGATTATGGTGTAATTACAGTCCTTTTAGGGCTACACTGTCCACATGATAAACTAGAAATTACCTGATTAGAAAAATTTTTGTGATCAATATTAAGTGTACGATAGACCACAAGTCGGATCAGCCATGCAATCATGGAACTCAAACTCATGCTACTCCTAATAAATATGTATCTAAAAGCAGTGCTTTGTACATGTGCAAAACAGAAGTTTTAAAGCTGGCTATCTCAGTTTCCTTTAATAACTTTGAATAGCATCAGATGTTAGCTTGAGTAGAAAATTGTTTTCTTATTTTGTTCACTTCTAGGTTAATGCTAGTTTTACACTAATAGAAATCTGTCTTCCCAGTTGATGCCATTGGGAAATACCAATTTTAACCCAGCACATTTGGAGTGATAAAAATGTATCCAGACTTTTTGGATGACTTATTGGTGTGTGAGCTTGGAGGATTCTTCCCAGAAGGTTGTTCTGGAACTGTGTGCAAAAATGTTATTAGCATATTGATCCTTTATGCATGCTACATATGTTCCCATGTTTATACTGTCTAAAGCTATAAAAACATTAGTTTCACTTTAGCAGGAACATTCACTGTTAGAGAGAAATAAATAAAGTGTTGGTAATGCTGTGAGGATGGTAAATGTGATGAATAATTAGACACAAGTGAGCGGGAAGTTTTATATGCTTGATTGGAAAGCACCCAGTAGGCTGGACATATTTTGAATAACTCTGCCCTGCCTTTCCCATGACAAGGAGCAATAGACAGGTGAGGGAAGTCTGGAGAACTGGATAGACTCTGACTCAGTGCCTTAAATACATGAATCTCCATCACTGTATACAAAGCTTGAAGGTTGTAGTAACTTGAGATAATTTCTGCAAAAGTGAAGAGATTCCAAACCACCTAGAACTAACGTGGAAAAAGTATTATATCAAAAAAAAAGCAAATGACTTTCATTCCAACTTTCTGGAAAACTGAACTCAAAGGAGAAGCATAGAAAGAATTTTAATCACCTTCTGGGTCCAATGGGAACTTAAATATGTTCATGTTCTTCAGTCCCTCTTCAGTTAAGGTTTTTCTGGACATACTAGCATCACATGTTTGTAACCTGCACTAAAACCTTCAGGGCAGGAAATATAGTTGGAAGTTGGAAATAAAATCAGACTCTCTTAGTATGAGGACACATTTGAGTAAAGCAGTATCATATAGAGGGAACTGGAGGAAGAAGTTACCCAAAATGAGAACCAATATAAATATATTAAATAAGAGAGCAAGACTATACCCACAGAAAGTGGGAAGCAGTATCTTGTGTGTGGTCTACTCTGTTTTAGGGTCTGATATCTGTGACATTGAGGTTTTGGAATGTGTGCAGAGGTGGACAATGAAGCTGGTTGAGTCTAGAGAGCAAATCTTGTGAGGAGTGTCTGAGGGAGCTGGGGATGTTTAGCCTGGATAAGAGCAGGCTAAGTGGAGACATGATCACTCTCTACAACTGCCTGAAAGGGAGTTATAGTGAGGTTGGGGTCAATCTCTTCTCTCTAGTAATGAATGACAGGACAACAGGAAATGGCCTGAAGTTGCACCAGGGGAGATTTAGATTGGACATTAGGAAGAACTTTTTCACTGAGTGGGTCATCAAGCATTGGAATGGACTGCCCAGGGAGGTGGTAGATGAGGTGCTGAGGTTTGGTTTAGTGGTGGGCCTGGCAGTGTGAGGTTAGTGGTTGGATGCAAAGATCTTAAAGGTCTTTTCCAACTGTAATGATTCCATAATTCTTTGGCATGAAACCTAAAGTAGCACAGGGCTTGTCTGGAGAGTGTGGCAGGTGACCAGCTTTCCTTGAAGAAGGTGTAGAGTTGGGGAATATCTTCACTCCAGCAAAAGTAAGGTAGCTGCAATTCTGTTCAGACTTCATACCTGTGGTTTTCTCATGATGACACAGCTGGGGATATCTGATGCTGGTGGTGCTGGAAGCAACAGGGAAAAATTAGCTGGACACAGGCAGCTGTGGTAGGAATACCACAGCTCCTGTGCAAGCAAGTTGCTGATACAGCTGTGGTGGGATCACCCAGATTTTACTGCTGGAAATGTTTCTGTGCAAGCACACTTTACTAAAACAGAGATCACTTCTTTATTTTCTTTTTTTTTTCTTTAAAATTAAAAGATCAAGCAACATCTGTGGGAAGAGTAATCATCCAGTGCTTAAAAATCACACACCTGTGTCTGAGCTGATCTTACTTAGATACTGTGCCACTGTTAATTGCCTGCTTCTGTGAAGTCTCAGGTCACTGAGTCTTCCACACAAGTTACCACAGTATCCAAAAGGCAGCATATGCAAAGACTGGGAAGTGAATTTAACTCCAGCTTGCTTTTCTGCACCTGAGCCACAGTAATAATAACAACTACAATAGTTATATAATCCAAATGAGATTTTAAAGAACATCTCACAGACATTTTAGTGGTTGCATGTTTGTAGAAAGTAGTGTTCACACATACATTTTTGTAAACCAAAATCATGCCAATTTCAATGTCAATTAAAATATATGTTCCTATATCTTGGGATTTGCCTGTGTCCTGGGAAATGTCCCTAGAACTCTTCCGGCCTGCATATCAAGCTATATGTGGTGGTGGTGTTTCCCATCTGTGATAGAAACAGGCTACTCTCGTACCATACACATCTGTGAGTTCATGAACTATCAGAGGAAGTTTTCATATTGTGAACATCTGGTTTTTTCCCCATTCAGCTGCACAATTACAGCTGGGAAAGGCATGAACTGAGTAATTTCTAAAATAAAAATAGATATAGTCTGTGACTTTAAACTTTGACTATGAGCTTGAGACCATAATTTAAGGCTTTTTTTCCCACTGCATTGTATTATATTAACCGATCTAAATAATATCTCATTTCAGAAAGCATTTTAAAAGAATAGTAGAAAAAGCAGAATCTTTTCTGAGAAATTAAAATGCGCTTTTAATGGGCTATATTCCAAAGGTGTATGATTTTTGTGGTACTACTCTTCAATTGTTGACTAAACAGCATTCTCTAAGTTATTTTATGTAACGATGTAGCAGTTCAGGTGTGTCCTGTGTTTTCTACTGTAGATTTATCTCTGAGCACTACAATAATAAAAAATAATAAGGAAAAAAATAGATAAGAATTTCTTATTATGAGTAATTTTGTCAGAGAGTTACTTTCAACACAGTGAATACAACAGGTTCATACACTCTTACAAGGTAGTGGTATCTGGCAAGTTTATCCAGTGGAGACACACGTGGAAAGAATGCTTTCCAACCCACTCTCCTCTGCTCCCTTCCCATTTCCCTGTCTTATAAATCTGGGGATCTCCCAAGTGAAAAGAGTATGAAGCAAGGAGAGTGAAACCAGAAAACTTTCCCCATGAAATCAGCAGAAAATTTTGAGCAAGGTTAATCCAGACTACAATTTGTTGACTTTCCTATAAAAGTTTGACAATACAGGTGGTTGCTAGAGTCTTGCTCTGGGCTAATCCAACTGTGGCAGCCTGTCTTTGAGTGATAGTAAGGGTCTTCTGCATGGAATGTCATAGGTCTCACCAGTTTTCAGGCAAAGCCTCTCTCCTTTTGCTGAGAAGATCTTCACACACCAAAATCATGTGAAGAGGCACGTCAAAGATATGGAAGAGCCCTCAGAACTCTCCGATTTCCTAGTTGCTATCCTCTCCTAAATAAGAAAAAAACAAGAAAGAATAAGAAAACAAGAAAGGGTTTTTCAAGTACCTCAGCAGCAGAAGGAAAATGAGGGGGAATGTGGGCCCACTAATAATCACAGAGGGTGCCCTGGTGACCAAGGATACAGAGAAGGCTGAAGTACTGAATGTCTTCTTTACTTCAGTCTTTATGGCCAAGGCCAGACCTCGGGAAGCCCAGTCCAGCAAGGACAGTAGGATGGACTGGACAGCAGAAGACTTGCCCTGGGTGGAAGAGGAAGAGGTTAAAGACTTGTTGGCGAAGCTTAACACTCATAAGTCAATGGGTCCTGATGGGATGCACCCTAGAGTGCTGAGGAAGCTGGCTGATGTGGTTGCTAAGCCACTTTCCATCATTTCTGAACATTCATGGAGGACAGGCAAAGGTGTCTGAGGTCTGGAGAAAGGCCAATGTCACTCCAGTCTTCAAAAAGGACTAGAAAGACAACTCAGGAAACTACAGGCTGGTCAGCCTCACCTCCTTCCCTGGAAAGATAGTGGAACAGTTCATCCTCAACATTGTTAATAAACCTATGAAGGAAAAAATGGTTATTGGGAGAGTCAACATGGATTCACTAAGGGGAAATCCTGTTTGACCAACCTGATAACCTTCTACAAGGGCATAACCAGCTGGCTAGATGAGGGGAGAGCAGCAGATGTCATC
Source organism: Urocolius indicus (assembly GCA_013401255.1). Lineage (NCBI taxonomy): Eukaryota > Metazoa > Chordata > Aves > Coliiformes > Coliidae > Urocolius > Urocolius indicus. The sequence continues at coordinate 80,276 of WBNH01002622.1, read as the reverse complement.
TACCTTGCCTTCAGCAAGGCTTTTGACACTGTCTCCCATAACATCCTCATCAGAAAGCTCAGGCAGTGGGGCTTGGATGAGTGGACAGTGAGGCTGATCGAGAGCTGGCTGAATGACAGAGCCCAGAGGGTGGTGATCAGTGGCATAGAATTGAATTGGAGGCCTGTGGCCAGTGGAATTCCACAGGGATTGGTTCTGGGGCCAGTCTTGTTCAACATCTTCATCAATGACCTGGATGAGGGGACAGAGTGTACCCTCAGCAAGTTGGCTGATGATGCCAAACTGAGAGGACTGGCTGATTCCCCAGAAGGCTGTGCTGCCTTCAGCAGGATCTCAACCGGCTTGAGAGGTGGGCAGAGAGGAACCTCATGAGAGTCTTGCACCTGGGAAGGAACAACCCTATGCACAAGTACAGGTTGGGGATTGACCTACTGGAGAACAGCTCAGCAGAGAGAGACCTTGAAGTCCTGGTTGATAATAAACAACATGAGCCAGCAATGTGCACTCGTGGCCAAGAAAGCCAATGGCATCCTGGGATGCACCAAGAAGACTGTGGCCAGCAGGTCTGCTCTGCCCTGGTGAAACCTCATCTAGAGCTCATCTAGAGCTCAAGAAGGACAGAGAACTTCTGAAAACAGTCCAGCGCAGGGCCATCAAGATGATCAGGGTACTGGAGCATCTTCCTTATGAGGAAAGACTGTGGGAACTGGAGCTGTTTAGCCTGGAGAAGAGGAGACTGCAAGGGAATATCATTAATATTTACAAATATCTAAATGGTGGATGTCAGGAATTTGGGACATCACTTTTTTCTATTGTATCTAACAACAGGACAAGGGGTAATGGGATGAAGCTGAAACACAAAACGTTCCATTTAAACATAAGAAAAACCTTCTTTACTGTGAGTGTTAGGGAATCCTGGCAGAGGCTGCCCAGGGAAGGTGTGGAGTCTCCTCTGGAGGTCTTTAAAACCTGCCTGGACACGTTCCTGTGTGACCTAACTTAGGTGAACCTGCTTCTGCAGGGGGATTGATCTAGATGATGTCTAAAGTTCCCTTCTATGATTCTATGATCTTTAACTAAATCTAGGCAATAAGCAAACTAATTTTAGGTGATTGCAGGTGACTTAGATGTTGCTCATCCATAATTAACTCTAGTGGCATGAGTATTTTCACAAAGTTTTACAGTGATAAGTATGCTCTCCATTCCAAATCAACATGTTTGAGTAGTCCTTAAGACAGCTCATGTGGTACCATGACAGTAAGCCATGACAATATTCCTGTAAACACAATTTAAGTGTAGTCCCCAAACCGACCACCTCCCAGTGAGCCTGCACCTGACTCTTCACCTTCTCTTTCTCTCTGTAAAACTCAGGAGGATATTTGAGATTGACAGCTGAAATCCTTGCCGTAGGGCAAAGGTTAACCTATGCAGAAGACAGAGCTGCTCTGTAGTAATCCAAAATTAAAGAACGAATACACACCAAAGAGAAAAGCCACTGCAGAAATTCCTGCCATCTTCTCACTTGGAAAGTGCAGGTCTGTGACCTGTCTCCTCTTATACAGATGTAGTGGGACAGATCTGTTTTATTTAAAAAGAAAAAAAGAAAATCAAAACTCTCAAGTACTAAGTTTTTCCGTTAGGGAGAGAATGAAAAATAATGAACAGTGTGTGGTAGATATTAGTCATGTTACTTCAAACACTATTCAAACACTCTGACTTTTCTATATACTATGGTAGCAGGCATTGATGTTAAAACTTTTATAAACTGTTTTGAAAATTCATCTCAAAAAAGAAAGTGGCAATCAGATATTTTTTCTTTAATGTTAATTTTTTCCATAACTGAGTTAAATTCTGTTTCTATTTACAAAATGTGTGAATAAAGCACAGAATGTGTGAAAAGTCATCACGGGAGTGAAATGGGAACTTGGACCAAGATGAGAGCGTGGCAATCATTTCTACCCACTGGCAAGGATCAGCTGTCTTCCCTCCTCCCAATCTTCCTCCTTCTGCTCTTCCTATCCCACTTCCTACACTCCTACTCTTCACTTGTTGTGAATTCTTCCATATGCTTCTTGTTTTTACAATTCCTCCCTCTCCTGGAGACTGGAGTTAACTTAGATTATCATCTTCATGTTTCTTAAAATATACTTTTTATGAGACATTTTCAACTGGGAAATCATGAAAAAGTTGTGTCAGCATAAAAGGGCAGAGTGTGTCTGAAGATGGATAATTTTCACAAGTAATCAGTTACTGTAGATAAGGGATTAATTGAGTCTTGATCCAGTAGGGAATATTTTGCTGATTAGTTAGTTGCCCCCTGTCTGCTTACAAGACAATAACACACCTCTTAACTTTCTATGTTAAAGAAATTAATAGTCCTTCTTACATATCTTTCTAGACCAACACATGGCACCATTTGGAGGTTCTTTATATTGATACTTCTGCCCAGATCTGTGAAATAAATGCAATCTATGCAATTCTGAGGAGATAATTTTCTCTATTTCAGCAAGATCAAGCTGCCTCCGTTCTGCTTGCTCCGGCAAGTAACATCAAGCACCCCCAACCTATTTCTTTAGCTATGAACTCGATGCAGAAGATGGTGGAATTGCTGGTGTCCTATTCACAAGAAGAAAAATCCATTAGCAGAATTCACTTTTTGGAAAGATGTAGATATATGTCAACACTGCTACATTATTGTATAGCGTTGCCAGATAATAGAAGAGAAGCTGGTTGGTGCTGATGCACTACAGGAAACATTGCTGAAAGAAAAGAGTGATAGACAAAAAATTAGGTGTTAGTGCAGCTATGGTTAGTGAAAAGAAAATAAGCAAAACCATAACAGGATACTTCCTCAGATAAATCTGCCTCTAAGGCTCCGAAGACCGGAACATCTGCACAAACTCCTGCTTTTACTATCAAGATTACAACAGCTGCTGTGAGAATTGCTTTATTTTCCTGCAGTAAAACGGATTAATCATTATTCTACCCAGTTATTTCTACCAAGTATTACACAAGGTTGAAATGCCACAGAGATTAAAAAGATATCATTTCTCTGCATATTTATCAGCAGAGTGCACAATGGTATGCTGAATGTGTCGGGCATCTTTTTAAACACCAACAAAAACTAAAACAAACACTTCCTGAGGTTTTGAAAAAGTCCAGCTGTCTCATAAAGTTGATCTTTTTCTTCAGGCTTTATCACAGTCTTGATGAAGATTAAGTCCCAGAATTGCAGAGCTGCTCTGTGTGAGCCTCAGGCACCCTAAGTCTTCTCCACAGGTTATATCACGTATCTAATGCAAAGGGAAACACACAGAACTTGAATACAAATATGCCTTAAATTTCCCTGTTGATGTCATCTCTTCCATGTGGTAAATGTGACTGTACCTCCTTTGGCCTCAGAGGGTCAACTCCTGAAATCCTATTAAGAAGAATATAACTGCAGTCTTTAGTCTATTTATTTCTTTTAACAAAAGAAAGCAAATGGCATCCTTCTCTGGAGGTTTTCTAGATGGACCTGCTTTAGCAGGGGAGTTGGACTAGATAGTCTCTAAAGGTCCATTCCAATCCCTACCATTCTGTGATTCTACGATATCTTCTGTTTAAATTTCTCAAAATCTGGGATATAGTAACAGAAATTGTGAGAGCCTAAAGGAGCCCAGACAACCACCTGCAGCTTAATCACACAACAGGGCCAAGGGCAGCACCAAGGCCACCAACAGAACTGCCTTAGGAATCTGTGGAGAAATCAGATGCTTCTATATACAGAAGAAGTCTTTAACCATTTATGCCTCTGCGGCTTCTCTGTGCTTAGAGAGGAAGCTGCACTGGGGCCAATACCCCCACAGCACCTCGCTTTAAAAAATCACATATTATTTAAAGATATCTCAAATTGAAGAACAGAGAATAAATGAAGAAACAGACCAATGACTGAAATGTGAAAGTATTGTTTTTGGAGTTAGTTAGTGCTCTCATTTTCTCAGTGACTAATTAAATAAAAAGGCTATGGAGATGACAGGCTTTTCTCAAACTACAAAGCAGTATATAAAGCAGGCAAAGGTTTCAGGAAACATGTTCTGATTAATTCTAAAAGAGCACAGATTGGTGAGAAAGTCACTCCTTGGCTAGCGTGGAATTTTGTCACTGCTTTGTTTCAATGAAAGAATTACGTCCATTTAGTTATTTGGTTTTGTGCTGATTTCTTCATAGCTGCAAATGTCTTATTGCACATTGATGACTCTTACATTCTTAAAAAGAGCTCAGGTGAAAGTAAGAACTTGCTCCAGATTTCAGTGTTGAAAAACACCTAAGCAGCATAGTTGTCTAATGTTAATTCCTCTCTTTGAGTTTGCTTTGATTTTGGATGGTCAAAACTCAAATTTGTCAACAACATATGCCAGACACTAGATTTCTGCAGTTGCATGATGGGAAACTATTTTCAGAGCCATTGTTCATCTCCATTTGTTTAAATGCCACCTCTTTCCCAGTGTCCTTTGCTAACTCATTCTCTCATATGACTGTAATGGTGGCTCACATCCTAAAGATTGTCTGACCTCCATCTCATTTCTTGACTCCTGTTGGATAAGCTGCCAAAGTTGAGTCTGGAACATTTGGTTTTTTTTTTTACCTCAACAACTGTGACACTGTCAATCAAAAGATAAACCTGTTTTCTTAAAATAGAGTTATAGGAATAGATTAGATGTGTCACCAAATTAGCAAATCTGATATCAGCCCAGAACCTTTTGGAAAGAAGAAACTGTCATTTTGATTTTATGAACTGCAACTGCACATCTTTCAATGAGCATTTTTGTAGTTTGTTCAAAATAATTTATCCATTCGTATTAAACATCAAGCACAGTGACTTAGTTGTTTCATTTAAAACTTGACAGGCATTAATTTCTTCTAAAAATATTATGAAAATCATCTTCCTTATGACTGAGTCCTATAGCATTGATGTTCATATTTTGCCGTTTAAAACATAGTTTTCTACAAAAATGTTTTAAGATTATTTAAGCTAATAAATTTCCTGCCAAAATCCCAAAGGTTGATACACTTTCAAAAGCAAAAAAATGAATAAAATTTCATTTATGAAGTTCAAAATGTTTCCTTGAATAATGGAGAAAAGAATTTAATCCAGAAAAAAAAATAAAAGTTGGTAAGCCTGAATTAAATGGAAATGCTTTGAGAGCAAAAGGGATACCTTTGAATTGTTAGATAGAAGTTCCCTCTGAGCATTTCACAAGACAGAAATGTATAAACATCCCATCTAACATTTGGCTGTGTTGTAGCTGATATTCTAGATTGCTACAGGATAAGAAGCTGCAGAATTATCTCAGGACATATGGAAATAAAAATGTCTTCAGATCCATATGGGAAACGTCTCTGAGAGTATAGCAGAGATTTACAGGCTGATGTTACTTCTTGTGTAAAATGCAAATCCTTACTATGGGAATTGTCTTTGTCCTGGGTGTTTCCAAAACTTTGTTTGCAAGGTTCAATATTTAGTTGTGTAAGTTTTCCAGTGCCTGCTGGTTTTTCATCAGGCTTGCACACTGATCATAGCCTTTGGTTAGTTTTCCTTCTTCAGTGGATTTAGTTGAGATGGTTTGAATTTTTAATGAAAATTGTCTTCAAAGCATATAGATTTTAATTCCCCTGAAGTATCTTTGAAAAGTGTAATCATATAGAATAAAACTGCTTACCTATCTCAAATGAACACTAGAGTAGAAGCAGCAGAACATAGAAACGACTGCCAAAGATTCCCTATGCCTCTCATTAAATGATATCCTAATAAGCCCACATTAGAACTTACTTTTTTGCGTGCATACATATGTGTGTATACAGACCTGACAATACCAAGAAATTCAAAAGTGGCTGTTTCACAGACGAGTTTACATGTACAGATAAGCTTGGCACCACAAACTAGCAGGACTAGTGAGCAAGCAGATGTGCTATCCAAGCTCTCAGGAAAAGAGCATCACATCTTTTCCTTGCAATTCAATACTCACAGTTGAGCTGATAATGTCTGAGGGAAAGAGTCAGAGTCCATTAACCTCAGGCCAACGTCCTTTGCTCAGGAACAGGCAAACACAGATGGCCATGGTGTTTGCTTATGGCAATACATATGTATATACACATAAACTCTCTTCTTCACCAAATGTACAAAGACCAATGAGATCAAGTGATTTAAATTTCCAAGAAAGATATCATAATATATTTGAGAAAAGTGTTTAAGATAATTGTCTCCTGTTCTGAATCACTGTGGATTCAGATTTCTGCAGTAGCTGATTAAAAATACAAGTTAAAAGCTAATTTGCCTGAAAATCAGCCACTCAGACAGGAAAATAAAGCTTTAAAAAAAAACATTCAAAAAAATAATAAGTTTTTCTAAATGGAAAAAGAAAAGTCTTCAAAAAAACTTTCAAAACCCCTGAACTGTTTGACATGAAGCAATTTACAACCCTCAGCTCTTAAACTGGCATCACAACCACTTGAAATCTCAATCCCAGTGAAAATCATACCCTTTCTCTCTAGATTGACTTTTTGCTGAAGAATGAACTTAATGACAAATGGATCTCAGATATAATGCTGAAGTACCACTTCTTGCAATAAAAAAGAAATCCTGCAGACGCTTGCCTAGTTGACCAAATGCCATTCATTGTGTAGCAATTAATATGTTTGTCTTTTTCTGCCTTTAAAATGAAGCAAGGAACAAAACCAGCACCTAAAAAGGTCATTTCCATATGATTCTTGCATGGTATCAGTTTCATGAATGAAGTTCTCTCATCATGGACATGTCTGTTCATGCAGCACTGCTGGCTTGCACCAGCAACAGCATGAAGCTGGCTCTCAACTTCAAGTAATGCCTGGTACCTGTAGGAAAAAAATGCATGCAGATTTTTCTGTCTAAACACACTGTCATTGCTTTTGCTACTGCTCAGGAAGTGATGCATAGTGCTGAGACTGCGTCTTTGCTGCTTGGGGCACTGTAGATTGGAAAGAAATTGTGTCTGCCCCATCTTTCCTTTCCTTCACCCCAGCAACCCTCTGGACAGCTCTAACAGAGCCACAGACACGCACAAAGACTTTGCTGCATCCAGTAAGTGCAGTGAAAACTTATCTGTCAGGTGCTGGCTGTAGCAATACCTGCTTGGTCTTATTACAGTCACAGTTTCCTACAGAGGGGAGCTTAAAATCAGCATAGATGTGACTTGACTGAATTCTGTGTCGAGAACATATTGAGGAAAACTTATCTGATATAGTCTCAGTGTAACACAATACATACAGCTGTGTGGTACCCATTTAAACATATATGACAAGGCTGGTTGGGCTGTGCAAATGTTATTTCTTTATAAACACAGCAGTCACATAGGATGTCCTACAGCCTGCTGTTGCTCATGGCTACCCTCAGTTACTCTATTTCCTTAGCGAGAATGGGGCATACAGGAGGAAAACTTGACCACCTGTGGATATTTACAAGTCTATTGAGGAGAAGAAAAATTAAAAGCCTCTGCTTTGTTTTATTTATTGTGACATATGCATCACATTACAGCTGGATATGTCAAAATGTATTATGTCACATGATGGTCTGTAGCCTGGTGGCACTGAGAGAATGTGTCAGGCTGCAGAACTAGTTTACTTAAGACAGAATTGAAATGAACATGAATGCATGTCAACTGGGACATCTCTGTTCACAGAAATGCATCCTTAGCAAAACCAACAACTATTTTTCCCTACTTCTATCTAACCTCTAAAAAGTGATGAGGTGAAGTTCATTAAACAAAGGAGTAATTCTCTGCTAATTCAACAGATTTGGGATATATGAAGCTTTCTACTAAACTGCATTGAACTCAGAGAAATGTATGTTTCTTCAGAGGTTGTTATTCCTTCATACTTCTGCTACAGTAATGATAAATTGAAGCAATCAAATATAAAGTGTTAGAATTGTACCTTTTAATTGAATTTACCATACATATTTGGATTTTAAAACTTGAATTTTAAACGTAGCCTGTTGCTTGTTTATCCCTTCAGTATTTTGAAGAAGAAAAAAGTATGAATCTTAAAAATATCTACAGGACCTCAGTTAACCACTGAAGCTCATATCTCACTGAAATAACTCAATATGGGAGAACCTAGAACTGTTGGAAAAGGCTGAATTAAATAACAGAAGTAAGGAGTGATATATTGTGACTGGGTTCTATTTGTGATTGTAAATGGTAAAAGCACATCCTTCTTCTATAACACAGCCCAATATATCTTGTATGTCATGTTTTTACCAGAAATGGGAAGGAACTTTTTAAAATACACTATGTGGATTTTTCTTCTCACAGCTTTATTTTGCTGAGCTTTTAACTGTCAGCTTTTCCTTGCAAAGACTTTCCTGTCTGGTTACACTGGAAACTTAACGGGCTCCTGCATACAACCAGTTAAGCCTCAGCTGCATGAGCTTTCAACTCCAAATAGGAAAAAATTATGCTCTGATATCACAGAAAGGAGATAGCCCTGTAATAAAAGTCCTGTACTAGTAACAGCATTATAACCAGTCATGATAGTCTGATAATTCAGGAGAAGCAGGGTTTGTTTGCAGGTAAATCCAATCTCTTTTGTTAGACCAACCGAAAACAGAAAGTGAAAACATAGCATGTATGCATGAGGCTAAACTGAGCTAAAGAAAGGGTTCATGTGCCAGTAATTTTGTCTGTTTTCATACAGATTTTACAATTCTTTTGGGGGTTCTAATAAGATGTTAAACTTCTCAATAAAAAAATGGAAGTAAAGCATATTCTCGAGTGATTTGAAAAACATCAAAAAATAGTTTGATTAAGTCTCCTTTTCAGCCATGCTCATTTCAGCATTGTCAGAAGGCACATTATAGAAAGGCTCTATATTTTCAAGGTGAGGACGAAACAACCCTTTTCAATTCTGTAACAAAAGAAACTCTTGCTACTCCTGCTGTGAAAATAGAAGAGAAGGTGTTCCTTTCAGTTCAAAACAAATGTTCTTTTTCACTTGTGACTAAACATCAAGAGTTTTACCCTGAAAAGTGAATGCTCTCTGTATCCATGCAAGGGAAAATAGCATGTGTAATGTGTAGTTGAATGTGCCATGTTGGACTGTTTGTGTCTAAATTGGTGCAGATCAGAATGTATGTCTTCTTACTGAATTCTAACCGGTATTGATTCATTTTTGATAATGTGAAGATACAGAAACAAAGCTGCCCAAACTCTTTTAGTCTATTTCCATGATAGCCTTTTAAAAAAAATTTAGAAGAATATATGGTTCTGCTTCTCTTGTTCTGCCTTTAGCACCAAGAAGTTGCAATATGGTAATGATAACTTTATGTGTGCTTGTGATAAACAGTGATAAGTTGTGGTCAAGGAAGTGGTTTTCTGTTCCATATCACAGCAGGTACAAGTGTTGCTGCTTGAATCAGGCACAAAATGTCTGTAATACTAAGAATGAGAAGTCAAAGTAAGTTCAGAAGCAAGACATGAGAGTTACACCTTTTACACTTCGCTGCATTTACTTGTCCCTAGTCAAGTGAAGCAAGGACACACTGTTTTCTTGTAGCATTTGCCACCAAAAGATCTTTCTTTTTTAGAATTCACCCACCCTTCAGTTGCTTGTGCCTTCCTTGTCCTTAGCATTACCAACTTCCCAGGCTGTGCAAATGGAGAACTTCCTACTACTCAAAAAAATTCACACATATCTCTTCCACTCTTTAGCCTCAGCTCATCAATACACATGTATTATCTTTCAACAGGATTCAGTCCTGATATTTCACTACAAGACTGTTCAAATTTGGCAATGTTGTGCTGTTTTACACCTCTAAGAGGCCACAGTAAAACCATAATTTGCACCTTTTGAGGGAGTAAATTCAAAGGCAAAAAGAGAAAGGTGTTACTGTTCAAAAGCTGTCAAAATAGAAACTTAATCAGGGAAATCCATATAAAAGGGGAATGTGGGACAGTATGTGCTGACAGCCTCTTGTTACAGTGCCTGTGCACAGCATGAGGCTCCTGGTTCACACTTCTTCTGATGCAGCTGAGACACACATTCTGCTTTCCAGGTGTCTGAACTAGGTAAAGCAATCTCGTTATCACTCCCCTTCTTCTGTAATGTGATCAGATCCATCATTCCTTTTGTTTTCTCCTTTCATGTTTGCCTTGCCCCACAGTAATTTGCTAACTGCAAAGCAGGCAAGTGCTTTAAAAACATGCAAGTCTGCTGCAAGTTAAGTCATACTTATCAGATGTGCTGGTAGTGAATCATGCTGACAGATTGGTTCTGTTTACCTCAAACAAACTGTCAGAAATGTTCAGTACTTGAACCAAAGCATAGAAAAGACTTCCAAATACACACAGAGATCAGATCATAACCCAGTGCACTGTATTGTGTGTATTTCATAAAGGTGTCACGTGTATGTTTTCATATAACAATCTTAACACGATATTTGGTATCTCTTCAAGAGAAAGCAATGAAGGCATGCTAATGGGGCAGGAGTGGGTTTTCTCCCGCTCATTCTACCCAGCGAGGCTGGCTAGGAGCTGCAGGAGCTACTGAGCTGCAATGCTGCTGTAGTTTCTCCAGTGCTCTGTCCTCCTGCTTTGTAGAAGGCTCCCAACAGTGTTGTGCCACAATGTGCTGCATTGGTGCTCCAGATGGACAGTGGGACCATGTGGCAATTAGGAGTACAAGCAGCATAGTCTGCTCAAGTGGCCAGAGCACTCATTTGCCTTAAGAAACCAGCAGCGTTAAAATGTGTTTGCTCTATATTGCCTGGGAATTTTCCCCCCCACACCCCTTGGTGGCTGTATGCAACAATCTTGCTTTTCTTTCTCTGCTTCAGACTCATAATTTCAGCTCTAAGATTAGTTTTCTTAGCAATTTAAAAAATATTTTTAAACTGAGCTTCTCGAAAAGGCAGCTTCCTTTGACATAATCATCTTTCCAAAGTCATAAACACACACGCATACAGCTACATTTTCTGATAGCAGCCCCTACCTACCTGCCACAGAGAGCTCTGAGCATGGCTGTAGGCTGAGAACCCAAGGTGACATTCTTAAAAAAACTTAGGTGTGATTCTATTTCCAGTGCTCTTGAAAGAAATCCTTTTCTTTGTTTCAAAGAGCTTTTAAAACAATCTGTCTACTTGCACAAGATTCAGAATGAATATTAAAATTATACGAACTCTTGTTGAAGTTTATAATTGTAAAGTTCAATACCGTAAAATCTGGGGTACTAAATAGTTCATACTGAATAACTCACCCACAGCTTTGCTCAGTGTTTAAATGGAAACCAAGTGGGACAATCTGAGGCTAGAGCAGAGGTGGCAGCAGCAGTTGCTTTGTTTCTTGCTTCTTGGTTTATTTTGGGGTTTTTTTCGACCCATTAAAGTGTCAAAAAGCCTCCTCCCATGGCCATGAGGCATCATTTCTAACTTCTCTGAGCAAGGACCAACCCAAGATGCTCCAAATTTGCACTTAACCAAAGAGGCTGGCAAGCATTTAAAATGCAAGCAAGAATTCTCATTAGAAAGAACTACAAATCTGGAGTTCAGAACCACGAATGTCCTGGTGAGAGATCGCTGCTTCCAGCTTATTTATGTGTACAGGAATTCAATTAGGATTAACCTGGGAACCCTTCAACATTGCTGTAATAGGGTGACTTTGAAGAAAAAAGCTTCCAGGCTGTAATCTGTTATAAAAACTGGCTTAGATCTAGATCTGCATTTTTCCCAGGAAACAACAGCTTGTTCACATCCAGTACCACTGAACGTGGCAAGTGAGTCACTCTGAAGGGTTCTTTGGCTAGACTCACGGTGAGTGGATGTGACACTAATGCCTATCTTGTGTTCATGATCCAGGACAGGCCTGCAAACTGGCATCTGGCCACACTAGACAATAATGAAGCAAAAATTAATTCCTTCAGTCTATTTTACTGCTAGTGAAAAATGGAGTTGTTTATATAGGAAAAAGGGGGAGGCAGTAAATTCTTGACTTTGTAGGGAACCTGGAAATGATTCTTCCTAGATAGGTGAGCAGAGGTCCTGACTTCATGCACAACGTGCAGTTTTACAACCATCATCATGCTTATGAAAGGGACTGAGAAGACTGCTGTTTTATCACTTTTTGCACTTGACTTTCAGCGTGTTAGTTTTACTTCAGTATTACTTTTTTAGACCTCCAGTCATCACCACCTTAAGCCAAGACTTGCTGAGTGAGAGAGGAAATGGAGAGTTGTTCTAGCCAAAACACATACGATACCCTGGCTGCTGTCAGCTTCCCTACTTTTAATCACCAGTTAATTAGGAACACCCTAGCTTTTGCAGGCATCGTGAAGATGAAGGCCTAAAGAGATTATTGTAAGTCTTTCAGATGCTTTCACAACTGTTGTTTTAAAAGGATCTATGAACTATATAAATCCATCAGAAAGACAGACATACAGGAAAACATAAAACCTGTCCGAATGATTTCCTTACATAGACATTTTTTCTCTGTGTTTTCAAGGTGTTTAGCAGCAGTATTTTATTCTTGTAAATATGGCAGATAGAAATTTTTCTATTTTTATACAGCTTTTCACCTTCATAAATCTGGAAATTACACGCCACTTGCCAACTCTAAATGAAAATGCAACCTTCTGTTCCCTCTTGAATAGTATTATCTGCATCTATCACACAGGCTACGGGAATTGGGGGAAGCGAGGTAATTAAAACATTCTTCTCACTCTGTGATATTAAAGCAAATGCAGATACATTAAAAATATACCCTTTGCAGTACTTTGCATGTTATATAAAGTCCTGGGAATGAATCTTCCTCAGATGGATGATATTTTTAAATGACAAGATAAATGAAAGTTTCCAATAGCATTCATGTAGTCCTGTGAAGCAGACCCTACTCAGGCTTCAGCCCTGGGCTCAGCATTTAAGTGACTGAATTTGCCAATCACCAAAGGGCCGTGGGCTTTTTCTTATCTCCTTGAGTTTGTTGACAGCAGCTTTTCTAGTCCACAGCGCCCTAATGCACTCTCTACACAAACAGATGTACACAAACCATTTAAAACAGTAAGATAATTTGAACTGTGTTTTGGAAATAAACACAGCTTTTTCTTACTGGATGAGAACAAAGTTGTTGAGGCATATTTTTACTATAATTAAAAGAGAATTTATTTAATTGTTGCTACCAGTTTTTCCTTTCTCTGAAACCATTTTTATTCAATTTTCTGAGAAATCTACTAAACCCTTAGCCTTTGGGACACCAGACTTTTAGATGACCAGAGAAGATACAAGCAAAATAAAAGGATTTACAAACAAAAGATGTGGTGTGAGAGAGCCTAACATCTGCCCTGCTAGATCTTTCTATCTGTAATAACTAAGATCTAGCAGTTTCGGGGGAGTCTTTCACATTTTAACGATGCTGTGGGATGTCACAAGCTGCTTATAAAAATGAAAGGTACTGCGAGTCATCAGTCTCTTTGTACAATAATAGACCTGAGTAAGTTCAGGGTCTATCTGACCCCCCGGTTTATCAGCTTTTTTTTTTTTTTTTTTTTGTCTCATAAGACACAGGAGACGAAAAGATTCTGATTTGTTTAGATATGTTACCAGGTTCACTGGAATCGCTTGTGTTTCAGACACAAACAAACTTTCCTGCAACTAGCTGAAGATGTCACATGACACATTTCTGTTAGTTTACTCTCCTGGAACTGTCATTTTTTGCATGTTCTATGAATTCCCAATTCCCCCTCCCTTCCTCCCTCAGTTCTCTACTGCCACCTTTATAATGTAGCATTCTGCTTTCCTGTGTTGCTATGACAACATTTACACTTGCTTTTTGAAGGCAAAATAAGTGGCTTCCTTCCACGTTTTTGTCAGCATGCTCTTGTGTTAGAGGGACGCACAGGGGAATGAAGGCAATTGCAGATACAGCTTTAAGAAGCAGACTGCCACTATATTTCTCACACAAAGGGCATTTAAGTGAGTCTAGCATGAATTTACCTATGATGCAATTCCTCAGTGTACCCCTGAGACAGATCTTCCTCAGTGCAAGAGAAAATTTAAACAGAGACAGTGCAAACTTCAGACCTGCCTGTCTCTCCTGCCTCTTCTTGTGCAGCCAGAAAGCCCATCAGCAAAATTCATAATTCCCTTTACTTCTAAGACTCAACAACTCATTGAGATAAAGGAAAAAAAAAGATGCAAGTTCCATTTAAGATTAATCTGTAGGCAAAAACAAAGAGAAAAAGCCGTTTCCTTCGTCCTCCAGCTTTTCAGAGGAAGGCCTTTGTGAATCTAATGTGTAGCCCTGCAAAATATAGGAACTAGTGCTTGCACCTGATAAGTGTGACAGTTGGTTTGATGGGCAGAGAGGGTGCTGTGCTCCAGCTCCCAACGGAATCCTCAGTGCCACTGCCTGGCCACTGTCTTTCTGCGTTATCAAATAGACCAACTTGAGTTCTGCTTCTTCCCATGTCTAGAAGCTTGTTGCCAGCTACTCTACAGCACAGATGAAGAAAAATTCTCCAAAGACAAAGCCTCTGCAAGAGGTTTTTAAACAATTAAGTCTTTATTAGAACAAAAAGCCTCCCTCCACCAAGCACTTGGCTCCCTTATTTAAGCCATAGAACCTGAGTCAGATAAGTCTTTCGAGCTGCTGGGCTCTCTGGAACATAAAAACAGATAGAAACGTCACATTCCCCCAAAGCAACAGAGGTCAACTGGCTTAGTTGATGCTTCTTCTAGATCCCTCTAAAATTCTAAAGAAGATATACAGTAGATAGATCTCTTTATTTCTGGCATTCTTAGCAATCTGAACTGCCTCTCCTTTCTCAGGCTGTGGGAGCATTGTCCTTTTTTTTAACAGAGCATACTTGTGCAACATGCTAGCTAAAGGAAAAGCTTGTGCTCACTGAGCATGGGAAAATACTGAACTCTGAACACTGCTGACAAGGTGCTAAACTATGTCAACAGGCTACAGAACAAATACATTTGCAAACAAAATGTGTTGCATTTAAATAGATTGTTTAAAAGTTCTTCAGCACCTAATGGTGTCAGCTGAGTGGGCTTAGAAAACATTGCAGTCAGAACCAAGTACTGTAAGAAACATGAAACTGCAATACTAATCTAGCTTGTATGAGCATGCCATGAACTCAGGGAAACCATGAAGGCTCTCTTGCTCCAGCTCTGGACCCTGTGTTGTCCGGTAATTCCTCGTAATGCCCACTTGCAGACATATCCCTCAGCAAAATGCAGTCTGTTTTAGAGGACTTTACAGGGCAGATAAATACATGAAAAATCATTAATGCAGAACACACACAATTGATGCTTAGAGGCCAAATCAAGTCTGCACAAAGCTGGCAACTGTTCCATTTGGGACAGAGAGGCTGGGTACTGCCAGTGTCTCTTTGGCACCCATCTCCAACTGTAGAGAGGCAACTTACGAAAACAAGAAACAGAAGGTGGCTACAGCTGTCTTGGTGGGAACCTGATGATCTTTATCCTCAAACCCTGAAATCTAAACCACAGCTTTGCTTCTCAGTTCCATTTTAATTGGCCTGTACTATTCTATCAGTAACAGCTACTACTCTCTGAATCTGCTTTGCAGTATCCAAACTGTAATCACTGTCAGATTTGTAATGCTTGCTCAGGGTTCTTTTGATCTAAAGATGTGTATTAGAACTGAACCTATAACTGACCTTCCACCATGAAGGCCAGTGATCTGAAGAATGCATCTTCACTACAAATTTACGGGACCGAAATCAATTTCCCTAGTCATTCCACGGAGTTACAAAGACATTACTGAAAGAGGCAATTTTCAGCACACGTCATCAGCATATACTGCATAAATGATGTGAGGAGCTGTTCCTGTGTAATGCGAGAACTCAAGGGAAAAGTCAGGTGGAGTAGGAGCCTCCCAGTTTCCAGAGCTCTCGTCTTTTTTCAAAGGCCATTGCCTCAGTCAGCCACAGTTGTCCTGGGCAGAGAGCAAAGGGTCGTGCTGGGTGGGATGCATCGGCATGATCCTACACACACCGGCAGCAGGAGCACCTGGTGCACACACAGGAGTGGGATGAGTGCCGTGTCACCCCAATGAGCTTCCAAGCACACTCCCTCCTTTCCAATGTGCTTTTATGTCTCTGCACAGATTGACTGTGGCACGTTTATATCCAGCAGCGTTCCTGTACAGCAGGGGATTCTTTGTTGTGAATTTATGACTGGATTATGTCCCTTTTTTAGCTACCTCATATGACAAAGCAACTGTAACACATGGTCCTCACAGCACTCCAGCACTGGAAGCAGGCATGAGTGATGGACACTAGTCTCACTCAGGCTCTGTTATGTTTTGTCCCAACAAATCCCTCTAATGTGGTAAGAAAATTTAGGCAATACCCTCTTCTCTAAGATAAGCTGTTTTAAAACTCATATTTCAGCCAAGCAGTGTAAGAAAAATAGGGAACAAAATACACCTATCTTCTGAAAGCATATTTTCAGAATTAGAGCTGTATGCACAGTTTTGATTTGTGTGCATCATTCCTGTTTAAAACTCTGGTTTAAAAAAATAAAGAAGTATACAACTTTGAAGTGTTGGAGTTTGGGTTTGGGTTTTTTGGTTTGAGGTTCTTTATTGCTGACTCCTCAGTGGTATTACTGCACATATGCAAATTAGGGTATATTTATTTGTTCACTGTGATCTTTCTCAGCTCATTTTTCTGTCCTAAGAGAGCAGTCTCAGAATTTTAAGTTTCCTAAATCAAATAACATTTATACTTCAGAGACAGTGAGGAGTACTAGCTGATTCTCAAATCAGAAGTGCTAGCTGACATATTGTCCTGTGGCCACATAGCATCATATGTCTATTCTTAAGACATTAAATGATATGTAGCTGAACCTGTAGCTCCTATTGAGCACCAATAATAAGATATTGCTTTGTTCTGAACAGTGCAAAACAGCAGTCTGTAGACACACTCATGGATGTGAAGGCTGCGGTTGGTAAATACCTAAAATACAAAACAACACAAAACAAAACACCAAAAAAAACCCCCCATTTAGGGTGTGTTCTGGTTGCTGTTCTGTTTTTCTTAATAATTTGGTTGCTTTGTTTTGGTTTTATGACCCAAACAAGGAAATTTCACTCATCAGCCACAGAAAACAACTCATGGCCCAACATCTCCTGTGTCAAGGGCTCTCTTGATTTTGAGTCTTAATTTCGTTTCCTTTATTTTCTATTTTTTTTTATTGGAGTAGTATATGACATGCTAACTAATTTCTCTCCATCATTAGGCTGTAGTCTTGCACATATTTATGCACATGATTAACTTTGTTATCACAAGGAATCTGAAACAAAGGTGGTAATTGAAGAAGTGTGTGTACATGCCTAGTAAGTTGGAGACCTGAACCTCCTCAAATATCTGTTAACTCAGATAGCTACAATCTCCTTAAAGGCTGCACTGTCAGCCTACATATTTTGCCTAGGTTAGTGTGCTTTCTGACTGCAATCCATCTAGGTCATGAATCATGTAGTAGCAACTTCCCGTTAACTATCCAGTCCCTTCTATTAATTAAGTATCCCAATATGAACATGCTATTCCAAGTCTTATTTCTTCACATCTGGCCATTATCATATAAGACTCATTCACAAGGCTTGTCACAACCATCAATGTACAGAAGGTACCCATGTTCAGAAAGATACAGCTCCCAACTGGAAATGCTCCTGGGGGTGAGCAGCATATGTTTCACTTCACGACACTGGAATAGATGCACATTGCTCACAAAAAAAAAATATATAATAATATTGGTATGTTTTATAATGCACAAACTACAATAAATAAGACAGAAAGAGCAAGAAAGTTTGGTAGAGATGAGCATCACATACCAAGAGAAATCAGGCAAGTCTAAAGGAGCAGTGCTCTTTACAACGTTCTAAACTGGAATTCATAATTGAATGTAATTCAAAGCCTCTATCTCAAATAAGAGCACTAGAAACTCCAGAATCTATAGTGTTTTCCTTATTTATATTTTTTAAAAAAAAAGGCATAAGGAATAAATACATGTAAGAATATGAAGTAATAGCAAGGTAATATCTTTGAGCATAGGAAGAACAAACAAACAAACAAACAAATAAATAGATGCTTATTTAACCTCATTCTCACACTATCCTAAGGTTTTTCTCAAACCTAGATGATCTGACAGAATCTCTACACAGTGCAATGCAAAACTGACAGCCATCCCTAGGATTTGGCTGATATTTACATCAGACAAGAGGAAAGAAAAAAGTTGCATGAGCCCTCACCATTAACTGTAAGCTTCTCAAGCAGTAGCGGGTGGAAAATCGTAAAGCAAATACCCAGTGCTGTCTTTTTTTAATCATGACTCTTCCATACATTATAATACATTTAAGTGCTCTGCTTGCTTTTTAAAAGGGCCTCATCTTGGTTATCAATGTAGCCAGTCTAGTGAAGTGCCACTTTCCTGCTGTGAGAAAGTGCAATTCTTCTTACTGTCACAGCACCCTGCTGACGTGTTTTACAACATTTAAGCAGGAAACTGTTAAACCTTACTTCTCTTTTTTCCCCTCTGTGAAGACAGAGATCTTCTTTCCTGCTGGTTTCTCACTTGAATTCAGAGCCGTTAAGATGTGCCCTGGCTTTTACCCTGAGCATTGCCCTAATTTTAACCTTCTGCAACGGCTATCTTCATTTTACTCAGATTTTTAGACTGACTCATTGAGTAAGACAAACTGTGAAACTGTCTGGTAAAAGACTAGGTTTCGAATCCAAACGGTAAAAAGGTCACCTACACCAAGTTCTCTTCAGAGGCAGACAAGAGGCAGCTTCAACGCATTCACTCACACACCAAACTGAGTCCGTTTGGGGCATTCTTGCTACTGTGAAATATGTAAAAAGCAAAGAGGCTGGACTTGGAAATATGCATCAGCAACATCAGGCATGTGCTTTCATGCATGCATTTCCATGCCTTGAGCCCCGCTTCTCACCAGCAGTGCTTTTAAAGAAGGAAGGGAAACATGAAATTAAGGGGTTGATAGCTATATCAAGCTGAATAAGCACCATTAATAGATGTTAAAGTTTACAGGTGCAAGTTTTATGACTTTTAAACTTTACTTTGAAATAATGAGTAAAGTTAAATTCAGAAGCTTTTATGCCATTAAGGGAGGCTCTGTCAGCGAGCACAGTAACCTAATTAGATTTGATGCTGCAAATCAGCAAAGCCACTACTGGTTATGACCTCTGCCAAGAGCACGAGAGAGCCAGACAAATGAAGCTTAAGATGTTATTAGTTTTTCTGTTGCAAAGTTCCAGATAAAATATGACAGGATGTTGTTGCTTGACTTCAGCATCGGTTCTCCAGATGGCACTCAGCACTGGCTTGTAGTGAGCCTTGCAGGGAAGCTGCCACATTGTCTCTGTCAAAGCAAAAGTTTTCCAATTACAAAGAGATAATGAGAAGAGATGCAAACTTAATCTCCTGAAGGAAAGGTTGCAAGCTGTGTAATAGCAGTTGAGGGGAGAGATTTTGCATAGTTCACTTGCTTTAAATACTGCTGGTGAGGAAAGCTTTGTTATCTTGCCCAGTAAAACAGAGAAATCAGATGCACTTGACCCTGTGCGTTAGGGCAGCTGTGGCTAGACCCAGTTGGTGCATCGCCGCTCCTGTGGAATTAGTGGATCTGATCCTCCTGCTGGTTGATGTAAATCAAGAACAAATGTCCCTGAGATTAAATGGCGTAAAATGGATCAAAAAGGAAAATTAAGTACCCTTTTTGCTAGCTGAGAGCTGTTCAATTTTATTTAGTAGCGAACCAGGTAACTTCTGCCAGTTTGGTTGAGGGAAATAACATATTTTTTCTTCTCAAACCTTTATGAATAATCTTCAGTGAAAAAAAAGAAACAAAATGTCATGCAAGTGGTAAGCTTACAGGATCTGACAGTGATGTTATGACATACTGTCTTCATATTTACAGCATTATACCAGGCATGTTGAAGTAATTCAGCAGCCACAGTGACAGATGACAGGGTAATAGCCTGTTAACCAGCAGAAACAGCAGCTCACCTAAGGATCATTTCAAGCTGCTGAGAAGCATCAAGGGTTGTATAAAGGCTTGAAAATAAAGAAACTGTCTTCCCCTTGACCCAGGTATATAAAGAACTGTTGAATGAATGTGCCACATCCAATTTTAAAAGCTCTCAGTTGTATGGCTTTTATATATGAGTCAGTACCACTGAGTGAATCATGACTGTGCTTTTCAGGGTGTCAGTGTCCTCTTCCATCTGACACTCTTCTCACATTTGAAAGCAACATGCTTCAGCAACATTATTTGAAATACATCAGCACAGGAAATTCCCTTTAAGTGTACCAAAAAACCCTTCATCCTGTGAGGATGGGTGACCAAAGGCTGGCACAGGTTGCCCAGAAAGGTTGCGGAGTTGCCAGCCCTGGAGAAAGCCAAAGCCCAGCCAGGAGGGGAGCAAGCAGCCACCTTGAGCTGTCCCAGCTCAGGCCAGGGATGGAGACAGGGCCAGCTCTGGAGGCCTCTTCAGCCCTGACCCTTCTGGGTTTCAGTCAGCCTATTCAAATTATCGTCTACTATAATCTGTTGACAAACCAATTTGGAAAGAAAGCCAAAATCAAATTAAAAAGAAAGCCTCATTCTCCGAATAGAGCGACGTAATTGTAACAGACAGGAAACCAAGAAGGTGCAGAGGAGTGATATCAAAAGCTGACACGGCTGGACGCCGTCCCCGTGTACCAACCTCTGCCCAAGGTGCCCCACAGGCACCGAGACGGGGCGCTTAACGCCTACTGGGGGGCTCTGGATCGCGTACCCCTGTGCCCCATGCGAGGGTGGAGAGGGGTGGGAGGGGAGAGAGGGGGAGAGAAGACTTTTCTGTCTTTCTGGCTTCAGGAAGGCCTCGGGATGCTTGAAGCTACATCAGCTGGGAGCAGGAAAGAGACACTAAGCATGACTAAGTGGAATTACATATTTCTTTTGGGGAGACTGGTTGTAAAACTAAGGATGACAAGAGAAAAGGGCTTCGTGGGCTACAGAGAAATCTGACCCCAGACAGGTCTTCAGGAGGGGCATTGCTGTGCTTTTGGGCTTTTTCAGCCTCATCTAAACTGCAAATTCAGGAGTCTGTTCTTTGAACCTCACTGCTCTTGCTTCACATACTTTAGCACGTTTGCTTTCCAATTCTATATATCCATACTGACTAAGACAGCACATAGACCTTTAACGGTACGCTAATGACTGTCAGAAATGCTGGTGTGCCTCAGCCCTAAATATTTACTAGGTAAATAGCTAACTCTTCTTACTAGACTGCAGAGGAACAGCAGTATATATCTATGGGCAGAACCAAGAACGGCTTTATTTTCAAAAATGTTCCTGTCAGTAGTTTGCTTTTGCATGCTGCATCCTTTTCCTGCCAGACTAGAACAGGACTTTCACATAGGTACAAACAGCCACGACAACCACATCACGGAAAGCAAGGAGTTAAAGAAGTAGGTCACTGAACCACATAAGACAAAGGACAGTGCACCTTTATTTCCTGTGGAATCCAGTGGGAAGAGGGTGCTTTGAGAATCACCATCAATGGCATATCTAGAGATACTGAAAATGTGAATCTGAAGGGTGATATGACAGCATTTTCACTGCTTCAGGGTCACATTTGTTCAGACAGTCAAAGATAGTAAATATGAGGGAGTCTTCTCTGGGTCCCAGAATGCAGCTGACCTAGATTTTATTTGTACATATGGTTTTAGAAAAATGCACTTAGCTCAAAAAACTGTCCCAAGGAGCTGAAAATGGGAGCTGCATTAAGAAAAACAGGATTCAACAAAAGAGCCCAAAGGAGGTAAGAGACAGGTATTAACTCTACATGTGCTCATTAGCTCCTTGTAGGCAACAGCATGTTGGTAAATGCTCAGATGAAGGATGAAGGTATGCTGGTAGATCTCCCCAGGGAGTTTCATGCACAGGATGAGCTCAGAAGATGTTCTATAGCTGTTTGCTGGGACTATACCCAGGAAGAGACAGTAGGAACCTTCATTTGGTGAGTAAAGAAGTGGATATGAAAAGCCCATAAAAAGAAGAAAACTATTTTGTATGTTTGGTTTGGTAGAGATGGGAAGGGTCTTTTTCCCTCAGCAAAGTATAACAGTCCTCAAATGATCAGCAGACCAGGGCCTGCTAACTGTTTGAAATGATATTATATTTTTCAGCTGAAAAGAACCACGGAAAGCATCTTACTGCAGAGTGTAGCTGTAAATTCAACATTAATAGTGCAATAGAATAAGAGAAAGATTTTTCATTGAAACAACAGGACACGAAAATCTCCAATGCAATTAAAGTAGGACTAAAAGAAGGACTCTCTAAATTGGATTAAAGAAGTAGATAAATTCAAACAGTAAAGAGAGGAAATCAGAAAAATCACACAGACAAAAAGGAAAATATCAAAAGCAGAACAGCTTGGGGGAAGTGGCTCTAGTTTCACATAGGTGTGGATGAGAACAAAACAGTGGTGAAGGGAAACACCCTACAAGGTGACATACGCATGTACTGAAAAAATCAGTAGGGCTATAGGCTTTACCGGTCTGATTTTGCATTGTTTGCAAGATCAGCAAAACCTTTTGCCTCTAACTATCCCTGCATAATAGACTGATCCTGGTCTTATCTCTCAGAAGAAAACTTCATTATTGTTTCCTCATCCGGGAAATACAGGTTTCATGTAATAAAAATATTTTAAAGAACATTTGATGTTCATCAATATTATCTTTCAAGGAAACTATGTAGAATCCTTGCTCCCTTTTTGGTCAGGTGAAGCTGCTTTGTTTTATCTCCTCATTCAAATGCTGATAGCAGTGCTCTGGAAGATTTTATGCAGATTTGAACATCAAAAGAAAGCACTCTGATCTTATCTCAGCATAATGCCCGAATTATTTCCCTTTGGTATTCCCAAAATGCATGGGTTTTTTTCCATCCCTGGACTTTCGAAATTTCTACTCCTCATTCTGTTTTGGGATTCTGTTTGGGACAGGAAATTCTGAAATGTTAAGCCTGTTATTTGTTCACATTGGTGCAGAAGAGGCAGAGAGAAATCAAGGCTTAAAATTCTCTTCTGTTGGATATTATGTCTGGACAGGTTTTTTTTAACAATAAGATTCTGTGCCCTAGTTGAAAACACTCTTTCACAGTTGTTGGCGTGTTAATCCAGTACAAGGAAGAGAAAACTGAAGACATTTCAGCCATAAGGTTTATATTTACATATAAAATTAGTATACGGTTAAAGTCAACAGCATATTTACATCTGGATCCTGTATGATAGCAGTTAATACATTTAATAATGCATGTGGCATAAAACAGGATTAGATAAAGTTTTCTGCTTAGCCATGCTTCTCTTGTGCAAGAGCGTATTTATAACTCTGTTCTCTACAAATCCCATTGTAACTGAATACTGTTTTAAAATGCACTGTGCATCAGCACTGCTTTGCAAAGGTTGTGTCCCTGTGATTCATGCTAATTGGCAATGAGCTGGCCTTGGGGTGGAAGAGATGCTTAGGTGGATTTTCAGAGGTTCAGTTTGAAAAACCCAAACCAACCAGACCATTACTCAACTTAGTTGATGTGAATGGACCTGAAAAAAATAGACTGGAGCAGGACTTTAGGTAAGAATCTTTGTTTAGAGCTAGATTATGCAGAACTGAGGGGAAAACAAACAAACAAAAAAGACAATGTGAACTTTGGGAAAGCCTGTGTTCCAAATCCTAGGGAAGGGCCCTGATGTTACTTTATTATTTGATGTTTCCTTATCCACATGATTTGGTCTTCAAGTCTTCCCTTAATTTGCAACTGCACCGATGTCCTTAACAGCTGCCAATTTCTGTGGGCTCCCATTTCTGCTTCCTCATCTCTTACAGCATCAAATTTCTGAAGTTCAACACACAGGACCTGAATGTGATATTTTTGTGAAAAATCGAACTAAATTGTAGCAACCCATTCAGAGGAAACCTTCTTGCCCAAGTCTCAGCGCTGAGCAGCAATCTGTGTGTCCCTACAGTACCTGGCAGTGTATACTGGAGGCTGGAGTGCCTGGCACTGTGGTCACCAAGCATATAGGGGAAAAAAAAAAGTGAACATGTGAACTTGTCCTACTGATCTCTGTCCACTGGAACTTGCTGCCCAATACCTAGAATTGATGAGGGGAATGTGCACTGAAAAATGCATTCCTTTCACAACTCACAAAGAGTGAGAAGTGGTGCCTGTACATGTACTGCAGGTACACATTCAAATCCACTTCTAAGTATCAGAGACAAAGTGAAGTTAAAATAGGTGTGAGAGAGTGGTGCTAGTCATTCTCTAGGCTATAGGTGTAACACAGGGTAATGTTTGATGCTGTCAAAGAATATGCAATTCACAGCCTAAAGAAAAAAAAATGTAGCTGTGTTTTCATATAAGTCCACTCAAGAAAAGTGTACACGGTTTCTGGAGTCAGTAGTAAGTACTGCTGGCATCCCTCTCTGTCTGAATAAGAATAAACACAAAACATTATGAACAAGGAAATCGTGCAAAATGGTTTCAGTGAGTATCTTGAGTGCATTTATGAGTCACATAGTCTAAATGATGAGAGAGTTCAGTCACCACAGACAGGTAAAAAATAACACCCCAGAAGTGCCCGGGCTGGCACATGTTGCTCTAATCGTGAAACCTAAGCATTCAATTGGGAGGAAAAATGACCAGCCACTGGCAGGAGATAATGGTCTTACCTGTTAAAGAAGTGGAGATAATGTAATATTTAATATGACCAAGCTGTGCCAGTTTTCCAAGGTTATTTGTGATTGAACGCAACTGAGTATCATGGGAAAGCAACATAAAAGAGGAAGAAGTGTCCTGCAATTTATCATCAAGTGTAGAGCACCTGCAAGTCAGAAGATATAAATATCCATCCCAAAGAATGTAATTTAAGACTAATTTAGATTTAAGCAAATAGCTAACCACTTTGAAGGGAGAGAACAGCTCATTTTGCTGTCACTGAGAAGGGCAGACATCTTCCTGTCCCCCCTGTCTCTGCATCTCTGCCCCTGCTCACATCTATGCAATCTCATCAATGACTGTGCATGAGCTCTGCCTCTTGTTTGACTCCAAACTGAGCTGATGTGGTGCAATGCAGCTGCAGAAAACTAGACCTTTTATCCTCTATATTCCTTGCCTGATGGTTAATGAGCTGAGTTGGCCCGTGGTTCATTTCTCAGCTGTCACAGGGCTGGAAAGTACAGCTCCTGGTAGGTACACTCCATAGTGTTCAGCACGCAGCAGTAGCCATCCGAATGTATGCAGCAGAGTGGGGCTGGTGGAGCTTCTTACTGTGATTTAACAGTGTGATCCCTGATGTATTTTGAGTGATTGGTTTTTTTTTTTTCTTTAGTGTAGGGTCTGATTCCCACATCTGCACCAGTGCAGTATCTGTTGCTTTCAGTGCAGCTGGTTATAGACCTAGAACAGAAACCCCCAAGAGAAAAATTAGGCTAGTGATGTTTGAATCACTTGTGAAAGACATGTGGGCTTTACAAATGTGTAAAATAAAAAACTTCTCTTTTTCTGCTCTTACTGCTTTTTTTTTTCTCTATAATTCCAGCAAAGATGGATTTCTTTCAAAAACAACATTAATTTCATAATGCTGAAGGCATTTAGAAAAGATGTAGAGAGCAAACAAATTGCCAGTAATTGGCATGTCAACATTTTGGGATGCAGACTAAACAGTGGTATTGATACATCATCACAAAGAGGAGCCTTATTTGAGGAGTATGACTTAGAGCAGAGCTCGTCTTGATGCTGACAGTTTTGCCAACAAAAAGGATCTAAATTTGGTTAAAATTGTGACATTCACTTTTCTGTCAGGAAACAAAGTATAAAATCAAACTCCTGATACATTTCTCACCTATCATGTACTACAATAACTATTGTCCTCAGACAAAAGACTGATTCTGGCACTGCAAAGTGCTTCCTGCCTGGAAGGATAAAGTGCAGTTCCAAAGTAAGATGATGAGAAGGAAATAAAGCATGGGATGATTTGATGACAACCACGGGGAGAACACAGGTGAGATGGAAAATTTGAAAAACACATATCTTTGTTATTTTAAAACAGTCTTGTTGAAAAGAGAGAAAGAAAGAAAGAAAGAAAGACACCTGTGCTGTGGAATGCAATGCAGCAGTGCCTGGGGCTGTGCATTCAGGCCCGTGCTGGGGCTGCTTTGTCCTAACCATTTCTGCGCCCTCACACCTCGCACCATGGCTGGGTGCCTGAGCTCCAGCTGGTCACAAGGCCAGGTGCAGTAAGGTTGTGCAGAGAGGAGAGACATTTCAGCAGCATGCTGCTCTGCTCTTTGTTTCCCACAGGGCCATTGAAGTTGTGACACACTTTTCAGCTCTCGGTCTCTTGGGAACGCATGTTTTTGGGAACCAGAGTCTGATTGCTCCAACTGCTGCCTCGAAGTCACTCTGCGTCAGGCTGCAGCTGCTGGCAACTTCCCCCACTGAAGGATCCTTTCTTTTTTCATTTCCTCTTTCAGCGGCTGGGCAAAACAGCCCTGGTTGGAGTTGAGTTGTATCATGACTTCACATCTATCATGCTGCCTTGGCCTTTCGGAAGATATTCTTTATTGTGGCCATTGTCTTTTCTTGCCTGGTGGCAGCCGCTTCTGATTTATATCCATACCACATACAGCTTCAGAAATACACCTCTTGCATTTGAAATTATATTGCCATATTCATCAGGTTTTAGATTTACTATGAAACTATGTATTCTCTGATCTTTAAATGGAGTGCTGCTTTGCTGGCTTGAGACTCCACAGGTTTGTCTGTCTTGTTTGCTCATTTTTAATTGCTATTGCAACCCCATATTTAAGCTACTAGAAAGAGTCTCAAGACATGACCTGGAAATCCATAGGTTTGGGGAGACTTTTTTGTCTGCTGGCAGCTCTCGTCCCAGGAAATGCTCCCTGGTGAGGCCTGTGTCCAGTTCTGGGCTCCTCAGCTCAAGAGGGCCACCAAGATGATCAGGGGATTGGAACATCTTTCACACAAGGAAAGGCTGCAGGAACTGGGGCTGTTTAGTCTAGAAAAGAGGAGACTGAGGGGGGATCTTATTAATATTTACAAATATCTAAATGGTGGGCGTCAGGAGGTTGGGGCATCTCTTCTATTGTAGCTAGCAACAGGACAAGGGGTAATGGGATGAAGCTGGAACACAAAAAGTTCCATTTAAACATAAGAAAAAACTATTTCACTGTGAGGATGACAGAGCAGTGGAACAGGCTGCCCAGGAAGGGTGTAGAGTCTTCAACACCCACCTGGACATGTTCCTGTGTGACCTGATCTAGGTGAACCTGCTTCTGCAGAGGGGTTGGACCAGATGAACTCTAAAGGTCCCTTCCAACCCTATCATTCTATGATTCTATGATTCTCTGCTTTTCATGCTGGCCATTGTCTGCTGTTGCACAGAGAAGAGCAGAACAGGAAAGAATAGGTAGTACTTGACTGAAGTCATTCCTGGAAGCACTAGAATCTTCAATTAGCACAAGGATTTACCTGGCAACTTATGAGCAATGGAGTGCCTTTTGCACGTTTTTGATGCATAGCAGATAGTGTGTAACTTGCATTACAGTGTAGGACATAGGATGCTCTCTAGTGTGGAAGGAAGGAGTGTGTAACTGAGTTCAGGCAAAAGACAGGAGATTGGTTTCACCATAAGACAGAGAGATAGTCTCCCACTTGTAGGGAGACAAGAGCGCTCTCTGCATTGACAGTGAGAGTCTCTGGTGCTGAGGAACACCACTATTGACTTGGTTTCTTTGTTAGTGTCATTCCTACCTATGCAACAAGCTCCTGTTCCAAAATACTTGAGCAGGCATTTAAATCAGCCCAGCATGTAATCTATTTCTTGTTCTTCACTGTGTCTTTTTTTTTCTGCAACTGCCGAGAAACACTGAAGTGGAGGATATTCAGATTGGAGCACTGCTGTGTGTATACATATATATATATATATATATATATATATACACATATAGCCTGAGGTACCCCACACTCTTGGCACAGATTTGTAAAAGGCTTGAATGTAATTACAACTTTATAGAAGGTGAAGATAAGTGATTGATTGAAGTACATGATGAGGTTAGCATAACATAACAACCCTAAGCCAACTACAGGAGTCTTGGAAGAATCTGAAGGAGAATTATTTAAGCCAAACCTTCCAAATTTATATTCCAAAATGTCATAAGGTCAATCTTTTATCAGTATATAACTTGATTTCAAAGGCCTTCTTGTTGATGTTAACATATAGGCTAAGGCCCTTACCTTCAATAGACAGGAGAAAAGTAATAGGATTAAAAATTCTTCTCTCTCTGTTGCATCTTTTGAGGAAGTCAGAAAAATAAACAAATAACTGAAATTCCCAGACTTGTAATAAAAGCCTAAATGACACAAGTCTCAGGTCTTGGATAGGATCTGTCACTGCTCCACCTGAAGTTTTGCTCTGAGTTGAACTGAGGGGCGTATGGCAGCAGTCAATGGCACCTGCTCAACCTTAACAATAAGGAAAAGTCAGGTCTGTGGTCACAGCTCACGTGAATACGTTTGTGGAAAAAAACAAAACCCAATCTCTGGTTCAAAGCTGTCACAACTAGAGATAGGTGTCAGGCAGTATTTTGTTGTTGTTATTCCTTGATCTTTTCTAAGCTTATGTAGACTTTCGGCGTTCCTCCGGTCTGACAACATCATCCCATGTTAGGAGTTTCCCAACATGCTTCCTCAGTGATTTGAGGAGAACTTAATGTCTTCAGTTTGTTTTGAAACTGGTCTGTCCTTTCTTCATGCTGGCATCAGGCAAGGCAGTGAGCAATCAGTCCCAGGCACCACTAACAAATGGCAAGAAGCAGCTCAGGTCCCATCATTTACTTAAAGTCAGACTCCTACTTATCACTTTACATTTCAATATATTGAATTTCATTGTCTGTATTAAATCCTTGTCACTGTAAGCAATTCTGATAGTTCTTTACAGCTGTCTTTTCTATTAACCACTTTGAATAACTATAAATCAGCATCAAATTTTGTCCCCTTAGTATTCAGCTCTCTCTTGCTTGCTTTTAATAGCTTCCCTTATCTCGTAGCTAGCTTCCTTTTTTTCATATTTTTTTAAAGATTTCTTGATAAGAGTTTTTTTCTCTGAAACCCATTATGCTTTCTCAACTGAAACAGGTTTCTTTAGATACTTTCCACTCTGCTGATAATGATTTTACACCTTTGAGTGTACTGTACACAGGCTTCAACACTTTCATGTATTTTTTTTTTAAATTTATTTTCTGTTTCCAAACATGTCTTAGTTTCAGGAGCTCCGGTATGGGTGCTGAACAGAGATATATTTTGGGCCCTGTTATACCACAGCTCTGCAAAAGCAGCATTTTGTCTGCAACAAGTAGAGTTTGGTTCTCCTCCCTTTCATTTACTAATGCCTTCTGTGGTGACTCAATCTTGGTCTTCCAGTCTTCCCATAGTTCATTTTTTTAATTAAATAAAAAGTGTGATAGTCCCACAGTTTCAGGATCAGCTTCATGCCTAACCTTACTCCTTGTCTGGTGCTGAAACTGAGCCTGGGACTCGCTGCCATGTCCCAGAAGATAACCTCATATGGGGACCTCATTTGGGTGGTGCAGTCTCTCCCTTCGTGGCCTCCATCCAGCAGCATTCCAACCCTGCACCAGGCTTTGTCTGTCTCCCAACCCCATCCCTAACCCTAATGGGACAAGAGCAATGGAGGCCCAGTGGGATTGTGTCCACCTTAGAAGGCAGCAGGTCCGGCAGCCAAGATGAGGAAATCTGCACCTTTCTGTCTGCATTTTTTGTCTCACAGTCGAATTATTATCCCTCTCACTAAGAGGAGTTTGAATGGAGCCATCCATCTGTTCATTTCCCACCAGTCAGGCCTAGCTCCAGCACATCAGTTTTGTTTTCCTCAGTCCCACTGTCTTGTTCTTCTTGTTTACCAGACAAGTCCTTTAGACTGATCCAAGCTTTTGGGTTTTATTCAGTCAGGCTTTCTTGCTGCTCTTTGCATTGTGTTGGATTTTTTCAGACACAGTGGCAGGCTGAGTGGCCCTCAGTTATTGAGTCTCTGAGGAGCAGAAACCCCATGCTAAGCATAGTTGGCTCCTTGCCACCTTCTCCTGTGATAGAGGATGGGTGTCAGAACAAAGTTGGCAGCACGAATTGGCATGATGAGGTGAGAAAGTAGGGTGCACAGTGCTCCAGCTGATGCTTGCCAATATAATTGCCCTTCAAGCAATAATTCTTGCCAGTGTGATGGTCTCCAGGGACCTTCTGCAAGCCAGTGTAAGCCAGAGTCACTTCTGCTTCCCCATCACTCAGCTGCCATGAGTGTTAACCTTATATTAACTCAAGACTGAACCCCTAGATTCACATTAGTCAATTTTTCATAATAATAAATGGAAGGAAATTACCTCTTCTTCTAAAACCCTTAAAGTGGAAGGAAAAGAAAGCAGTAGCAAGGTTTGGAAGGATAATCTTGGGAGAAAAATCATTTGTACTGGTGCACAGTAAAAACAACACGAAGATGTACTCATTAGGTGCTTGTAGCCTGCTTGGCACTTGCTACAATAACTTGGTTGTTCTTAAACCAGCAGAAGCAACTCTCTGCTTTTCCCAGTGTGTCCCCAACAATGCCCAGGCAGGACAGAGTCAGTTGTACGGCAACAAAAGCAGGAAAGCAAGAATCACTGCTAACTTAAGGCAGGAAAATAAAATAGGGACAAGACTTGAAAAGAGCTCTCTGTTTTCTTCAATGAAAAGAACAACACCTCAAATCTTAGGTTCCAAGAAAAAGACAGACCCTTGCAGTAAAAGTCAGCGCAAGCAGGTTGGAGCAAATAGTATTTGTGGGGACTTTTAAACCTTCCCTTATCCAGAGCTTAATGTTTCCCAACTGCTTGAGTCTCTGGGCACTGCAAAGACTTCATCCACTCCCTTCTGTTGAAGAGCTGGGGGTTAAATACTAGCTTGTTGCTACACTTTCAGATTGTCCTCAAATAGGCTTCTCAGTTGATTACCCTTTCGTGAGCATTTTTATTTTACTATGTGGCAAATGTTTCTCAGCTCTGGATGACTGCTGTTATACAAATAAATTGGCTTGGGTCTCGAAATGTACCTCCTCTCTTTGTAGCTACCTCTCAAAATGAAAGTTTGAAGGTTCCCAAAGGCCAAGCAGACAGAACAGCAGCTAGAAAGTCTACCACTCCAAGGAAGTGTGCAAGAACTTCCCTCATGAAGCAGCAGCTGCCTGTAGGGAGCATACTATGATGGATGCAGCAGATGGGTCATGAAGTGCCTGGGGTGCACACTTAGTGCCATGGGAGCTCCCTATGAAGCTATCCTGTGCCAAACTCCCAGTCCGAACCCTGGTCTGACTCGAAAAAGCCTAGTCATTTTTAAGCAGCTTGCCAAGCACTGCTGCTGACTGTTTAAATTGTTAAATGTTTAGAAAGTTCACAACCAGGAGGTACTGGTTCTTCCCATTGCAGTCCTTGGGACTTGGCAGTAGTTTTGTAGGATTTCCAGCACATTTGCAGACTTACACCACCTTCAAAGACTAAATCTCAGCAATTTGCATGAACCGTTCCCCTTCACAGTTTATAGCTCTGTAAATATCTTTAGTAAAAGTTCTATCACAGGAAACTTCTTAAGACCACTGCTATTTTACAACTTCACTATGGGTTCCTAATGTAGGTTAATAAGGCAAACACAATACCTGACGATTGTGATGATAATTGCACAGGCCTCACTTTGAAGGATGGCTAAATCCGATTGTGCATAACATCCTTTTCAGAGTCTCTGCATTACAGAGTAGGTTAAGGCCTGAAAAATCAATGGTAGCTTTACTCGGTCAATTAAAGTCTTTGAAAATCATTAACAGCTTGGTAAATGTAAAGTATTTATCCATACATCCTTTTTAAGAAGATAGTGTCACAGCAGCACAATTCAATTTGTTATACCATGGAACTGCTGCTGGAGGGGTATAAAGGAGCAGCTTTAGTGCACTGCAGCTGAGTATGCAAGTGATTCGCCAGAGATGAAAGGCTGAGCAAGTCACAAGTCACCTCTGTCAGCATTACTCCATTTATAATGTTTAGCTGAGGTCATCCTTCAAGTGGCAAAACACAAGTTAAGGGCCTAGAAAAGTTGCTGGTTTACAGAACAGTAGTCCCCCCTAGCTGCCACAGGTTTGGATAAAGTCCACTGAGAAGCAGAACATACTGTGCAAAAGAGACAAGACAGCAGTTCCCTCAGACCCCTTTGATGCTGAGAGAAAACCAGCTGTCTGCCAGGCCCATTTTCAGAGTGGGACATATGAATATGGCTTATAAGTAGAGAAAAAAATATCTAATATTTAATCTAATCCAGAACACAGAAACTGATCATGACATTTCAGTACCCCTGCACTAAATCTGTCTATGGAGTTACATTTGAAAGACATTTGAAAATCTCCTATGCTTGCATATTTATTTTCTTTAATCGCCTCTTCTTTGGAAGCAGTGACATCTAAGTGTAGCGCCACTGTTCTAAATCCGTGGCCATTCTTTCCGAGAACCGAAGAAATGCTCAGCGAGGACAGTCAGATGGGTTGAAGCACTGGCCAGCACGCTAACGCCTCATACCCAAATTTGTGGAGCTGAAGGTAGCTGAATGTGCTCAGGAGAGATCGAGTACCGGGTTGGCAGCAGCTCTTTCAAATCATCCATTGCAGTTTCTTATTTGGATCGATTTGGGCGTAAAAATACACTTTAAAACGAACTGTCTGTCCTTAGGGTGTAACGCAGCGGCCGTTGCTGAGAAGGCACCCTCGCCAGCCGGGGACAGCACGGGCTCTGAGCGGGGCAGCGCGCAGCCCCTTCCCTTCCCTTCCCTTCCCTTCCCTTCCCTTCCCTTCCCTTCCCTTCCC
>WBNH01002622.1:25539-47189 GCA_013401255.1 Urocolius indicus | reverse complement strand
ATCCTACCCGACCTTACCCGTCCCTTCCCCTCCCTTCCCTTCCCTTCCCTTCCCTTCCCTTCCCTTCCCTTCCCTCCCCTTCCCCGGTGCGGCAGTGACACCTAGCGTCCGGTCCTGCGCCGCTTCGCCTCCCGTCGCTCGGCTGCCTGCCTGCTCCTGCAGCCGCTTCTGCCGTCCCCACCGGCGAGCTGCCGGCCGCGCAGGACCGGCGTAGCGAAGGAATGTCCTGCCGAGGAGGCCACTCGCGCCCCGACCGCGGCGGGACCGGGCGGCCGGCGTTAAGCGGAGCCGCAGGCAGCCGAGCCCGCGGTGCTGTGTTCTGTCCCGGAGGCACCCCAGCTACGCCCAGGGAAAAACGTCTCAAATGCCTTATTTAGCTATTTCCTTGGCTCGGTGTTTTGTTTGGCTGTTTCTTTTCTTCTCTGCATTTCCTCGTGGAAATTATCAGGAAATCAGCTCGGCCGGAAAGGCCAGTGTTTGGTTTGAGTTACCCCAGCCTTAGTGCTCCTTTAACGCAAAGTCTT
This sequence comes from Urocolius indicus, assembly GCA_013401255.1. NCBI lineage: Eukaryota > Metazoa > Chordata > Aves > Coliiformes > Coliidae > Urocolius > Urocolius indicus. The sequence continues at coordinate 46,665 of WBNH01002622.1, read as the reverse complement.
GACTTTGAATGCTTTTTATATATGAGACAGTTTCTATTTTGTTTCTCCCTCACTCTAAGAACACTTCACAGTACCTTACTTCTTTCATTTATTCCATCTGCTACAAAAGCTCGGATCGAATACTACGCAGTAGGCAACAGAAAACTGTAGCGAAGTCCATGATTTACCTATATAAGGCACTGAATCACGTTAACAGCCTTCTAATAAATGGCACAATCTTCCAGAAGAACTAATGTGTACTTTAATTCTTACTCACTTCAGTCAAGAAAGATAATTCAGGTTATTTTACTGTAAAATATCAACTAAATCAACAAATGAAGCTTAAATGATACCTTAATGTTTTTTAGTTCTTCATTAAATCCATATTTAGGGAAAAAAAAATCAACTGGAAACAGCAACACTCAGAAGTGAACGGAATGAAAAATGTCGCTTGTATGTAATAACTAATCATTCCAGCAGTGAAAAGACAGCACATTAGCTCCCCAGCTACCAGGGAAATCCAGGCAATGGCAGAAAACCAGAGATTGTATCAACATTTCTCTTCAGAAACTGACAACAAGTTTGAAATAATTTGTCACTTTAATTCTACTGCCTATGAATTAGGAACTGTAAGTACTGGTAACCTCTTTATTTAGCATGCAGTCAAAAGAGTCCCGAAAGAGTTTTAAATTTTCACAAATGTACGCAGGTTTAAAACACTGTAATGCATAAACACAACCATAGGCTTCTACACTTGCAAAGGCTGCCTTCCTCGGTGTTAAGAAATGCCATCATGCACTGCTGTGCTTTAACAGCTTCATTCCACTCACATTTACTGCCTCTGCATTTGCAGCCCCTCTACTGCTGCCTGCCTTCGTGATCCAAGGTGAGACTTGCAGGTTTCCAGCCCAACCATATCCTTCAGAGCTACATCCAATTGCCAAGTTCAGAGGAACGGTCTCCCACAGGATTTGTGATTCACTCCTGTCTACCTATATGATATCCCAGAAAACTAATCTCCGGGATGACAGCTCATTCAACACTCTGGAAAGCTTACCCAGCCTGAGCTCCTCTTTAAATAATGACCTGACATTTGTTCTGTAGAGGGAGACAAAGCCCAGACTGATGAAACAGTTGGCAGCTGCTTTCATTTGTGCCATTCAGAAGTCAGATGATAATTTGTCCTCAGGGGCCCATCACTTCTTGGCAGACAGACCTGTCCAGTGCACTTTGCTATTACTTTTGCTGTTACCTCCCACCCCTGGTGCACGCAGCACACACACAGAGTCAATATTCAAGGTAGACTGAAATAAAACTGACTGCCAAGAGTCATAAAGGATTTCACGATACTGAGAACTGGGAGATAAGATCACAGATGAATTTGGTCATGAGAAGTACAAAGCCGCAGATATTGGAAAGACAGATTTGTTAGACCTACATAAAAGGTTAAATTAGCTATTGCTCGGAGAAGAGATTCCAGCATCTCTGAACAGAGCTTAACAAAGACATTATCTAAGCAATAAGCAATGGTCAGAAAGGCAGTGTTACAAATCACTAGGCAAGCAGATCAGACCAGAGAACTGTTCCAGATTTCACCTTTTGTGTACAGCGTGCAGCTCTCAATCCTTTAAATTAGCTGGAGCAGAACTACAAAATTTTCAGACAAGCGTGACCAGGATAATCAGAGCATCTTACATACAGGGAGAGATTAAATAAATGAGGACTTTCCAGCCTGGAAAAAAAACCAAAGGTTACTGTGGGTTGATAGTAATGATGGCACAAAAATTGTAAGTGGATTCCAGGAGGAGAACAGATACAATTATTTGTTATTTCTCACTGTACAAAACTAGAAGAGGCAAAAATTAAGTGTTGACATAGCAGGTAACATTAACCAATCACATCACAAATCAAGTATTTTTCCACTAAGTTCATAAACTGTAGCATTCACCATCAAAGGATGTTGTGGGGGGCAACAGTTTTGGATGGTTCAAAGTTACAAAATGCTTCCCAATACTTGGAAACACTACACAAACGGATAAGGCCGTCTGCACCACCTGTAGAAGAGCAGTAGCAACAATGAAAGAGACAATAATATGCATTTGTTACCCACGCACACTGTCCCACCCATATTATGTCTCTATAGATACAGAGGCTGTGCTCAGATGCAGTTACTAAGAGGGGAAGACATGTACATTTTTCACTGCTTTATCCGTTCCTGGCAGTTCTTAAGGATCCCCCAAACTGTTGCTCATATGTTTGATACTTTCTGTTCTACTCAGAAATAGAGGCAGTCATAACTGCACTCAAGACATACACGCAGAGAGGTGGGGGAAGACAAGCTGAAGTAGGTTTCCCTCTTTAAGGATAAAAAAGCAGAAGCCCCTATGTTCCAACAAATGGAACACTTTTTTTTTTTCAAAAAAAAAAAAGAAAAGCAAATGTTCCAACAATTACCTTCCAAGTGCATTATCTTTTCTTCCACCTAAGCTACAGCTGAACGTGTTAAGCATCATGGACCCAAGCATGTCAGGCAGTGGTAGAAGCAGCCATGCTGTTGTCTCACTTCTTCTCCCTTTAACACATGTGCTCTATTACATGATCTCTCCTGTTGTCCTGGGATCCTGTCCAGCTACCACCAGTCAATCAGGGAGGGAAAGGAGCGGCAGTTGAGCCTCAGAAGTTACCGTGCAATAGAAAAGGAAGCAGTGCCACTGTGAAGAGGTTGAAGGGATGCTTTACAGGAAGCAGTGCCGAGTTTCTCACATGCATCTGTTTCCCTGACTATAGCACGGGCTGCAGAAATACAATGCTGGTTTATGGCTGAATCAAATCATTTTAGTCATGCTACTGTCGCTGTCCTTTGAAGTTGTTTTAGTTCAGGATGCTTGCACAGGATTCCTTCTTTCACATAAATATCCAGTGGTGAGCTTTGCTGAAGAAGACGCGGGAAAGATGAAACTGACTCTTCAGCTTGGAGTCAGGAGTCCTTCCTTTGCTGCCTGCACCTCCACAGATGAAACCCCAGGGGCAGAAGACCATGAAATCAATGTAGAAGCTGTTGTGGTCTCCAGCTTCCTACCCTCTAATGGTGGTGAGATGTGTTGGTGAGCCGGGCAGGGCTGTGGGAAAGCTGGGGCTGCAGTGGCAAAGGGGCAGCTGGGGCTGCCCTGGGCTCAGAGCTGCCCCAGCTGGTGCAAAGGCCCCACAGCCCCAAGCTGTGCACTTCTGCCCTATGGTGCAGGCAAGTGGAGATGCTACTGAGAGGCCACAAAACTGGTTCCAAGACGTGAAGGTGAAGAAAGGGAGATGCTTGGTCTCACTTCCTGCACTACCTCACTACTCATGGCCACAAATAAACTGGTACTGGGCAGGAATTTGTGTTCAGCAAAGCGTGGCAGTTTCCTTTTCTCTCAAAGGACTGAGGGAGCAGATCATAAACCAGACCTAGTTCCATTCCTGCATTCCCTACCAGACTGTACAAACTAGCCTGTGGCTCAGGCTACCTTACACTCTTGCTTCCTAGCCCCATATGACACCCTTCCTTTCCCGGCTATAGACTTTGAAATGCTAGTCAACCTTGATCAGTAAGCGAGACCATCTCCACATAAGGCACCCCACACATAGCTGAAACATCGCAAAGCACAAAGCAGCTCACCATAAGCATGTTAGTACAGAAATAACAAGGCTGATACATATTTGTCTCTCCATTGCATTTATTTATACTTACTATGTTTATATTAATTCATCCCTTCTCATTTGATGTGACAATGTATTTGCTCCAAGTAAAGCCATCACATCAGCTGAGAAGCAGAGAGATGTGACGGCATCTGCCCGTTTGGTTTGGCCCCTCTGCTGCTTAGCAGTATCAACAGCTGGGACAAGCTGGTTCTGACATGAGCGACCCTTGTGCCTAGAGATCATGGATCCTGATACCTTCCCAGTCAGGTGCATGCGTTCCCTGCTCAAATCCCAAAGACATCATAACAAGAAATGCACATCCACAATGGAGAGGAAGAGGGGATGTGTGATATCATTAGCTAGTCTTGTCACAAAAAAAAGCCATTTCAGTTCACTTTTTCCCAAATAGAAAGCCCAGTGATTGGTGGTAAGAAGATAGAACTGAAAATTAGAACTGTAAAACAGGACCAGTGCTGTGCTTTGGTAGTGTCCAGTATTCACTCCAGCACAGCCAGGAAGGAAATAGTTTGAAAACACCAGATGCTCTTTGCAACTGGTATTTTGGATACATTTCCAGCAGGGATTTCTCCCCTCCCCATGAAAACAGACACATATTCTCATTAACAACTAATTGATTTATTTAACAATACAAATTTCTTTCTACTGCGTGGTTTAGCAGAGAGAACTTGAGAAACAAAATTAGCTTCTTTTCTTTTTTTAAAGTTTAAATGTTTACACAAAAACAACCTTTACTTCAGTAAATATAAAATTTACACAAAAAACCCCTACATTAAAAAAGAACAGAATCGTGACAAACCAACAAAAAAAAAAAAAGAAAGAAAGAAAGAAAAAAAGATGGGAATTCAGTGTAAAGGATCCAATTGCAAGGAAGGCAAGATGGGGCAACACTAACAAGGCATCCCACTTGTACACCTAGGAATCTGAAATTGTAGGTACAATACAAACCCAAAATACATTAAAATAAAACCTGTATTTTTATACCATAATATTTTATGATATAAATATCTGTAAATTCCGTAGGCAACACAGTCAATGTGTGAAATACATAGCTTGCTCTTCACTGGAAAGTCACTGGAGTGGTGTACGAGCACCGTGTCGGCCACAAGTGTGCTGCAGACTGTGGATGTCCAGCCTGGGCGCGATAGCCCCTTGTTTCTTTGCCAATCTGTGCTATTTCTCACACGTTCACATAATGAGAAACTCTGGTCACCTTCAGCAGTGATTTCCAGCACTTCATCTCCTGGCATTAGGCCGTTACCTGACTTAGGCATATTCACCAGCCAGATCCCTTGTTTCTCATTCCCTTTTGCACTTTATAACCTGAACTCTAAAGCTATCTTGTAGCTATCAAGAGAGATTGGCTTCTAGGTTTAGATATTTGGGATACGGAGTTCTTCAAGCCACCTTCAGGAATCTGTAGAAATATTTAAAGTAGGGTGGACAATTCATGGTCAAAGGCTATTGTGATACAAAAAAACAGGGACCTATATAGTGACAGTTAACTTCAGATCAAAATCTTTTAGTACTTTTTCTATTGCTTTGCCATTTAAACTCAACATTCGGTTTTCATGTATTAAATGAGCAGAGCATCTTATTGATGGGAGTGCTACATTATCTCCAAAAACACCAGGTAGTAAGGGAGACTGTAAATGTTTTAATTAAGTGTAATTTTAAAAATCATTTAATGGATCAAGTCTCTATTTTTTTTTTTCAATCAATATTGTGACTGGCGACTTATAAAAACTTAAATTATAAAACTATTAGTGACTCTACTTTTTAAATCGTGTGTACTATAAAGCTGTATATCTCTGTTACTTGCACGTGTTACAAAATTTCTGAGCCAGAAAGTGAAGGAGGGGAAACATAGTCTAGAAGTTTTGGAGATTTTATTTTCACTAATAAAGGTTCATTTCCTCCATAACTATTTTTAAGTCATAAAAATCTGATTAAATGTATTGTACTATTTTTCTGGACAGATGATATAGTGTTCAATCATGCTTTGGAAGACCATTTTCAATGGATTACTGTAGTTCTCTAGATCAGCAAGTCCAACTTGATTTACTCGGAAACAAAAGCATCGGACTATCTCTAACTTGGCCCTTGTACTGCAGAGGAAAATTTGCAGCAGGACTCGGGCAGTCTGTTACGAGAGAAGGACTGACCCTGAAGCAGCTACATTATCTTCTGGAGGAGGCATATGCAATGCTCTCATTCCAACTACAGAAAGAGGCAAAGAGTACTAAATTTAAGGAAATTGTAGAAATGACATTTGTTCTGTTAAAATACAAAAGAGGGAAAACTTAATCCACAGGTGTGCATTAAACATTTAATAGTAAGCCTTTGCTTATGTATATTAATTTAAAGATTATCCACAGGGATCTGTGATATATTGGCCCTGCCTTGTTACTATAATTAAATTTATTCAAATATTAATTTAAAATAGGAAAACAAAGAAACTACTCCTTGGGGAACATGTTTATTGTGTTTGAGATGATACATTGGGTGCTCTCTGAGCTACAAAGGGAAAAAGTAAATCCTTTCATTACAAACTGACAAAGGTAAAAGTTAAAACAGTTTTCACAACAGCATGTACCACATATTGGAAATAGATCTGGGTTTAATACAAATGACATAATTCCTAGTAATCTACAGCTACCTTTAATAACTTCATACAGATAATGAATTAGGCTAAAATGCACTATAATATTTGGTTGACTTCAGGAACAGTATCCTTAGTACATCACAAAATACATTTTGATATCCCAAAGAAGCAAGACTTGCAAGTAGGCATTTTAAACATAACTAATCTACAGCTACAAATTTCTACTCTTGATAGCATTTACCTTTTTTGGGGTCAGTATCCCAGTCTTCAAAAGGATAAAAGCAGAGTAGAATCAGTATAACATATACACAGAAGTCCGTATTGTAAAGGCTATAAAGATTTGTAGCACACTGCAAAGTTGCCTTCTGCACCTTCACACTGCACAAGTAGTTTGTCATTTATGTTGCATATCTCTTGGTCCACTGTCTGGCTATCCTGTCATGTTCTGCTCTGTTGGTCAGGTACTGAGTGGCTATGCTTCCAACCAGAGGGTCAGCTGCAAGAGGCAGAAGATGCATTACAAACCATTCCACAAAAGCAAAAAGGAAAACAAACATGATTTAAAATACAGAGTCTATTCCAAAACATAGTCTTTTTTTTTTAGGCCAGACAACGCCATGATAAATAGCAGCACTCTTAACACGCAAGACATTTCCAAGGAAAAGCACACAAGGCACAATGAACAGAAAAACGAAACAGAAAAATGTGTTGTGGTTATCTGCATATGAGCAAACCTTGCCCCAGCCACATGCCCTGCTTTCATCTGCCCGGGAGGGCCGTTGGGTCTGGGTAATGTTCATTGAGTGTAGCCAGATGCAACTCTGTCACAGTGCTGGACAAGACTAGCGTAAATTAGGGTAATAGCACTGCAGGACATATACCAGGGGGATCCAGTTTGTTTCAGGAGTCATCAAACTTTTTTATCAAAGAGTTTAATCCATTTCTCCCTGATCATTACCAGTCTCCAGAGCACTACAGCTCAGCTTTTCCCCTGACTGCAGGCAATTAGCGCTCATTGCCTAATGACACTGGTCACACAGTTGTTGCTGAGAAACTGTACTGCTTCCAGTGGAGTTCCTCCCCACTCAACAGGGGCAAGGAACTCTCATTGAAAAATCCAAAGAAAATCTCTCTGAACGTTTTCAAGATTAAATATTTCGGTTGCTGTCTTAAGAGAAGGGACTTCGGGCAGTCTCTTCCGACCTGCAGGATTTATGAGTTTATAGATAAACCACACATTTGCTGGAGCTCTTGAAATACAGATCTTCAATGACATTAGCTTATTTTACCCACTCTATCTTGGGATAAAAGGGACTTAATGCTATTTATTTTCTGTTGTGCCACAGGAATGAAAAGTGCCAGTAAATGTGAGACCACATCCAAGCAGAAGTGTTTTATCCTTGGTTTAAAAACCAGCATTTTTTATTTAATCTGCATAAAAATTACATTCCATGGTAACTAAGTCAAACAACTAAGAATGGACGCTCAATAAACTATCAGCTCCTTACCTGGGTTGCAGTCTGTCAGAAGAGAACAAATAGACAGCAGAACTTTTGAAATAGTCAAAGCAGGGCTCCAGTTGTCTTTCAGGATATCCAGACAGATGACTCCCTGACTGTTGATGTTGCAGTGATAAATTCTGGTACGGAAAGTAACCTAGAATCACAGCAGAAGAGACAAAAAGAGTCATTTGGTATTGCCCAGGGATGCTGTCCCTTGTCTCAGAGCAGCAGTGGAACCTGGGGCTCTCCTAGTCCTACAGAACTTCTGTGGAGGCAGCTCCTCTCTGCTCTTTCCTAAAACACACATCATTTAACAGAAGACTGTATTTATTGTAGTCATGGCTACCTTCAAGATACCTACCATGGACAACTTTAGTACATAAACTGCTTTCATGTGGGCCCTCTGTATGGTACCCACAGAAATTAAGATCTAATTTGTAGCACTGTACACTATTTAATGAACATACTGCGTTATCAGGAACCATGTAATCACAAATGTAACTTTACTGTGGTTTCCGAAGGTGAAGAAGTAAACAGAATTTGGCTGTACGTGCAGGATTAGTTGATTTTTTTACTTCCTTTCAAAAGCTTAAATGCAGACCATTAAAACAGATGGTTCAAATTGGAGTATTTTATTATTCTTGTTCAAATTAGCAACAAGATCTTTGCCTTATCCTTCATTAGGCAGGACATAATATACATCCAAAGCAATGTTATCACATGAACACTATCCTTGTTTTCAAGTGATTTCAGACTAATACTGGCAGAGCATGTAAGTATTGTTCTGCACAAATAAGAAGACAGAAATATTTAAGTGTTTTAATTACATAAAGCTCAAAATGATGAGGAAAATCTTCTTTTTCGTACTAATGCAGACAAAAAACTCCATGATGTTCTCTTGAGACTACTGGTAATTAAAAAAAATTATCATGCCAAGTCCTACTAAATTTTTATGAGGAATTTGTCTAAAACTACATCACTTCATTATAATAACCTTAAATTAGAGAATATACAAATTTGTGGGATATGCTATAATCCTTCTGGGAATGATAAAAAAGTGTTTGATTCATAAGAACAACACTATCACCATAAGTTGTAGAAATGTTGTGTGGTAGAATATTTTTTGTTTTTGCAAGTATCAGCAGTGTCTTTTCTGGTGACTTGGTTAAGAGTTGTAATTCGGCACTAAGGGAGAGGAGAAGGGAACAACCTTTAACTCCTCTGATGTGTGTTAGTAATTTATAATTTCTTAAGTGTCCATACTGTTCCTGAACAAGAAAATGAAATTTTTGGTTAAGATTAGAATCATTTAATCAAAGGAGCTTTTGCTTTTTTTACCAGTAGTGAACAGACTGAAATTTTACAACAATAGAAATCATCACAGAAATTTACCCACTTTTAGTTCAAAATATAACACTCCCATTGTCTATCTAAACTTGTTTTAGCTTTCTCTTATCTTGCTAAAAAGTACATGAAAATATATAACATAGAATCTGGTTTGTAACAGGAAAAGGTTTATTATACATATATTTTACTATCTGGAACAAGAAGGAATCGCAAGAAGATCTTGTGCTGCTTCTGTTAAAACTAAAATTTCTGGAATCTTAACTCTTGATCAGAACTATCGTCTCATTTATCACTGGATAAAGCTTGGAAATCAGTATTGACTGTGGTAGTCGGGAAATTAATTAGATAGAAGATTTTTCTGAAACTGTAAGCCAAGATTTTGGGTCTTGTAGTTTTCAAGAGACTGTAAACAAATTTTATATTCATAATGCAATGAGCACTCACTTGCTGCAAGTTGCATTCTTCTCATATATGAAAAAATGATAAAACTCAGTAAAAACCTTACCCTTACCTTTGGTGGCTTGAATGGGTAGTCAGATGAAAATGTGATATCCAGGAAGAAAACACCTCCTTCATATACAGAACCTGGAGGTCCAAGTATAGTAGATCTCCATTCATAAATGTTATCCCCTTTAGGACCGGCACTGTGTAAAATAAATGAGAAAGAAAGTGTCAAGTGTACCTTTGAGAGAGGCATTTTATGGATTTGCTTCTACATTCATTTTGTTTATTAGAAACCACTTGCCTGTCTTTAACATACGCCTAATTTCCAAATAACTTCAGTAGCCTCAATGTTTTGAACAGGTATAATGCTGGGCACTCCGATGGCTCTTTGGAGATCCAGCAATTAAATAGTGTGATGATGGACTACAGGACTGTTACTGCCTGAAACATACTCCCAGATCTGCCTTCTCAAGCATGTGGTTGCTCTGAGCTTCTGCATGATGCCCTTGCATCATGCAAGAGTTGTGTATCTTGACCACATACATTTTCTCCAGGCATTAAACAGATGATTCCTTCATAAAAAATGTGACTTACACATACATTGATACACACACATCACCACTTGTTTCACAGGCTAGAGTGAATTGTTACACCCTGGGGCAGGAAAACTGGGGATGGGAGAAACAGAATCAAGTAACCTGAAATTGCAATTCTTACAGCACTGTCAGTCCACATAACTGTTTTCTTCAGTATATATTTGTGTTATGCCTCCAGGCAATCAGCACTGAGACTACTAGCCAAAAATAGTTCATTTTAAGAAGTACAATACTGAAAACATTTCTCGCTAGGGGAAGGCTTATTGCATAATTTATTAAAGCTGTGAAAGAAGGGATAATGAGCAAGCATTTTCTCACCTTCTGAGCCATCATGTTTAATGCTATTATTTCACAGTAACCATCTAACCTCCTTACAAAAAAATAAAAATCAAAGCACAAACTAAACAAAGCTAAAGGTAAAAACTAACCCAATCTTCTGCAAACAGTCCTGAATCTGAACTACTGAGATCCAAACTGGCTGCTATGGAAAACAGTACTGCTGAGCTCAGAGAGCCACGGTGCATTCATAACATCTATGCAGACAAGTCAACAACACAGCATTCTAAAAGTTCCTTTCAGTTCTTTCCACCTCCAGAGCTTCCCAGGCAGCATCTATACCTCACAGACATCTGGTGAAGTGTCCCCACCCTTCTCTCTCTGTGGTCCCCAGGACCAGTTTGATGGTTTGACATGACAGCCTTTTCTGGTAAGAGGGAAGGGGCTGTAAAGATGGCTCCTGTAAGAAGTTGCTCAAAGTTCTCCCCAGCTCTGAGCGACACTCACTTCTGGGGCTGAGCCAATTAGACGACTCCAGGATCACTTTTTAAGAAGAAACCAGAAGAGAAAGTTTCTTGGTTTCTTCCTCCTTCTTCCTTCTGCTTCTTCCTTCTTCTGTCCCTTCTTCTTCTGGCTGGTGGTGGTGCAAGGAGTGGGAAGAATGAGAGAAACAACCATGCAAACTCCAAGATCAGTGAGGGAGGAGGGGAGGAGGTGTGCTGGAGTAGACTTCCCTGCATTTTATGGAGAGGACTTGTAAAGCAGAGATTTGTTTGCACTTCTTTAAAGACCCTGCATCAGCAGTAGAGACTCATTTTGATAATGACCTCATATCAGAGGCAGAGACTCATTTTGCTAAGAATCCCGAGCTAGGGGCAGTGACTATAGCCGGAGGAGGCTGTGTCCCGTGGGAGGTACTCAATCACTTTACTACAGACTGCAAGCCAGGGGCAGTGATTATCTTCATTAAAACTATGGCCAGAAGAGGTCGTGTCCTGTGGGAGGGACCCACGACAAAGCAGCTCATTAAACTTATGCCCAGAAGAGGTCATGTCCAGACGGAGGGATCCTGAACCTGCAGAAACTGCAACTGTGGTGAAGAATTCACACCAGAGACATTCCCCAAGGACTCTGTCCCGAGAGAGGGACCCTGTATCGGCAGAAGCTGCACCTGCTGGGAAGAACCCACAGCAGAGATGTTCGTTCAGAACTGTGTCCCTGGGGAGGAACCCCGTGTTGGAGCAGGGGAAGAATGCCAGGAGTCACCCTCATCTGAGAAGACAGAAGCAGCAGAGCCCATCTGTGAGAGACTGACCACAGCCCCCATTCCCTGCCCCCCTGAGATGTTGAGCAGGGGGGAAGTAGAGATATCGGGAACAGTGAGCTGGGCCCGGGAAGAAAGGAGGGATGGGGGAGGGAGATCTTAAAGTGCTGGTTGTCATTTTCTCATCATCCTACTCCCTTTTTGCTTTTATTCCATTCTGTTTCTTGTAGAATAAACTTTCTTACTTTCCTCTCTAAGTCGAGTACTGGAGTTTGTTTTGCCCGGCACCGTAATTGGCAGTGAGCCCTCCCTGCCCTTGTCTTAATCCACAACAACCTTGCTTATCTTTTTACTCCCATTTCGCTGGGGATCTTTTCGCTCCCATTTTGCTCTGCCATCCTAACAAAGGTGGGCGTGGATGGGGGGCACCTAGTGAGAGACTGTTGTGGTGCTTCTGTGCTAGCTGGGCCAAACCATGACAAACAGGCACTGAGGACTGTCCTGTGATCGCACATCAAGCGACAGGAACCAGCTGCAGCCTGGGAGTTTGTGGTTTCTGGCATTGCTTGACACTCAGAGGAGCCTCTCTACAAACCCACCAAGTGTTAAGGCTCTTCCCATATCCTGACACCTCATGCATTTGTCATACATCTATCTGCAGTCTATAACATGGCATGTTGGACATTCATCCTTGCTATGTATCCACACATGTAGAGACACTTATCGGAGACAAGGAATATAAGCCATCTGCACTGGGCTGCAATTCTCACACCAAAAATTTTGCATTTTTTTTACATTAAGATTGTATTCAATACACAACCAGAACTTGCCGTATTAATTCCTTTTCAATTCGTAATTTCCCAATATTATTTTTATTTTTGTGGATGTTTTTGTGGATGTACCAAATGTTTAAACTGTTGCAGGCCTTTCATTAACAGGACAAAACAATCACAGATTTGGCTGACATCCTATTTAATTAAAACAAAATAAAAATATTTGAGGAGCTGTAGTTATTTTCCTGCTGCCAAAATGAAAGTAGGTAACAATGTTGTGCTGGCCTCTAGAGTATAGATAAAATGGAACAATCAGAAGTGCTGTCAAAATACAGTTTGGATCTAAAAATCACTGATCTTATTTTTTCTGCATGCAATCCATGCACAGAAGTGGAAAAAAGACAGTAGGTAAATTTTAGGATAAAAAAGGGAAGTCCAGAAGCAAGAAGGTCCACTGTCAATGATGTAATGAACCATTCGTGCCCTCAGTCACTCCAGAAGATAGTTCCATTCATGATCTCTAAAAAGCAATTAGTGTAAGAACTGAAAATATTGGGGCAATAATGACAATATTTAAAACCCACACAGGCCACTGAAATGTTTTAATTAATTCTTGACATTCATCAAGCTTACAGGTAATTAGCATTGTGCTTGGAAACCAAATTTCTATGGAGTAATTCAATTTCAGCATTAGATGTCCTAATGACTGTTTTGCAGTTTAATGCAAAAGGTTAGTGCTTTTGCCTGGTGTGTCAGGTACTTCTCTTTTGTACACCTCTAACAACTGGATGCAATTCCATCAGATTAGTGAAACAGCTGAATTAAATTAGTTACATATTTCAGACCAATGAATCAGTCACAATTAAGTGAGGCATCAGTCCGATGCCAAACTATCTGGTAATCACTCACCAAGTCAGAGCAAGGGCATCTATCAACTGGTAGCCAGAAGCTAAGTGCAGTAACTCTTTGCTTATTACTATCTGCTATTATCTTCTATGCTACTGCTAGCTGCATATAAAAGAATTAGGCTACAACATGAGAAGAGGAACTCCTAACCTTGTAAAAGGAAGAAATCCCTCCTACTGCTGAGAAAAGATTGCTGCAATGTCAAAAATAACAAGAAGCTGTAACAATAACTGCACTCAGATACAGGAGAAAATTGGTAAATTGGACAATTTCATTACACCTGATGGAGGTTTGTGGAAATTTCTATTTAACAGCTGAAGTGGTCTCTCACTTCCAGTGGTGCAAAAGATACCCTTGCAATTACTACATTATTGGTTTGAGGAGACATGAGATTACAGCACAGAGACAAGACATCACGCTTGGCTTCCAACACCTGCATATTCCCATTGGGGATCATCCTGAGCCAGCCATACCTCACTTTGTCTTTTGTATACATACCAAGGTAATCTTTTTTGGAAGTAAATAAAGTCACACTCTTTTAAGGCTCAGCAAAACATACTACATCTATTCACAGCAGCTGGCATCTGCAGTGACTTCTACAAGGCTAAGACAGTGGGAGTACACCCACTTAGACAACTGCAGAGAAGAGCAGAAAGCACAGTCCTGCCTCAGGCAACACCTCAATTGTGCACTGAGCTGCCAGTGAGTACCAGAGCCCTGCTGGAGCTGCTGCCTGTGGCTCTCCATCACCACAGAGCATCATCTCGGTAAAACCACATGGGGGGAAATACTGCACCCTGGTACAAATCTAACTTCTCCATTCCCACACAGGACATCCAGAAAAAAACTAGGCTGTAAACCAGGATTAAGGAAACTACTCTGTCTGCAACTTTCTATTTCATTCATATAGACCCAGGAGAAATACTTTCCTCCTTCTGTTGGGCACTAAAAGGGCTGGAGTAGAGAAGGTACTTCTAGGGGCTGTCTTCAGCTCTTTATTCTCTGCTACTCAAGAGACTCACTCTACTACTGCAAGCAGAGGTTTCAAGCATCTCACCTTAAACCTTGTGGCAATACCAGTATATTCTCAATAAAAGAATCACCTGATTAAATGTTTTAAAATAGGAGCTAAAAAACTCTCAGGCGGAATAACAAAACAAATTGAAATTACTAAACGTTTTTCAAAATTAAGGGGCTTTTACTTTGTACATAAAAGCTGGATTGATTTAAAAAATAAATTAGATAAATTGACAGATTAAAGCTAACTGGCTACATCTGCTTCTTAAGTAAATATTCATTATGGCACTTCACTGAGGGATATATACCTGATCCAGATAAGACAAAGGATTTATAACCAGGCTCTCTCAAAGCTAGCCTGCTAAACAGACTTAATTTGTAAGTATGATTTCAGATGGTGAAATTGAGAAGACGTGAAGTTGAACTCTAAAGGCCCATTAGGGTCACACCAGATCCTTCAAACCTACTGTGCTGAACCCTGGCTCTCGGGTTTGATGAAGAACAGCTTTTCCAGCACAGTGTTATGAACATACACACGGCTGCAGTGTCATTCACACCAGCAAGAAGTCCATTAGACTCCCGACGCAGTGGTTACAGAAATCAGAATTCAGCATTTATTACAATTCACTAAATCAAAATGCATTGAAGCTGCCCATATGGAACTAGCTGCAGGATGAGAAACTAGGGCAAGAAAGTTCCAGTCTACATGATGTTAGTAGCACAGTGCTTTCGGTGCTTGCTAAATGCTCTTCTCCTGTCAACAGTACTCCTCTGAAACATAGGGCTCTAAATTTGGTGACAGAATGCAACTTCATAGTACTGAGACTGTGAAAATGAAGAAGAAATAGGGTAAAGAAAATTGTAATGTAGCAAGATTTTATGTTAACTTTGTGTTATGTTTTATTACAAGAAACAATTTGAGTCTGTAATAAGATACATTGGCAGGGGGGTGAGCGGGAGGGGGGCAAAAACTCCAGTCTGTTTTTGAGGAAGCCTCCCTGACAGTGAAGTCTGTCAGACCCTAAAAAAGACTTAAGAGAAATGTCATTGGTACCATAAATCTAAAGGGATTGGTCTATATGCCAAGATATATATATATATATATGCTGTCAGAGGTACCTACATAGCAAAGATTTAAGTGGTGGAATGTTTTCACACATTCTCATTTTCAAAGCTCCATCTTTAGGTCTGATACTCAGGTAAGTATCACAAAGACAGCAGCTAACGAACCAAACGGGGTACCTGGAGTGTGAGTTAGGTAAGGAAAAAGCCCCCATCGTCCTCTCCAAACCTTCATCTCAGGATGAGATTCAGCAAAAGTAAAACTCCCAAAGCTCTTCACAGACTGCTCAATGACAGCAACTCTCTCACAACGGTATAATTATAATTTTTGCACCAACCTAAGTGAAGGTAGTGCTGTGTCAAGAAAGAAGATATATTTTTTGATTTTTCTTAAGTGAAGGTGCTAAGGGAAGGAAGAATTAATACCTTTAAGTATGTTCCACAACCTTGTGCTTGAAAAATCCACTTCATAAATGTACATAGTTTTGCAAAATCTGCAACACAGCTTCAGAATTGAGTCTCACAAATCCTTCTGTAAGCAAGGAGCTGAGCATGTTGCCAGCATGAAAGGCATTGTTTTGGACGGCAATGTCTGAGCTAAAGCTGTTGGATGATGTTCTAGTTCAGTATCGTGTCACTAGAGGCTAACAGGGTTGTAACAGACCCTACCAGCATATACAATTCAGGCAAATACACAAATCCCATATGTCTTAAGTTTCTGAGCTTGATGAACTTATCTTCAGTGGAAGGAAGAAAGCCCAGTGATTAGGAAACTTCAATTTATAAGAGAGGTCGGGACTCACATCTACCATGAGTGTATCTAGTATGAACGCTCACGTGTGCACCGCAGACTTCCTAGACAGTCAGGGTAGAGAGATGAGGGACTCTCTGCAGCACTGGATCATCTAAATACTCTCTAATATGAAGATTCTCTATCTCCCTCTGGTGACACTACTTTTCAGTGGCTGACTAGAGAGCTTGGCTCCTTACTCAAACCTCTAAGCTCAGTACTTTAGAAAATCCTTCTCACGTTCCATGCAGTCAGAAAAGGTTGTCTAGTTCTGTATTCACATGCTACCTTGTAGCACACCAGCTTTTTTTCTAGATACAGATACACATCGCCACACTGCTGGTAACTGAAAAAAAACAAAAAAAAACCCCACACCTAAACAAACCAAGTAAAGAAATCTCACAAGGAACCAGAAGATGTCTGTCTGGTGCAAGCTGTCTGAGAGTTAGCTCAGTCATACTCGGAGAAGCCTGAAGAGAGCACTAATCGCTTACCAGGAGTCCTGTTCTGTTGCTAAACACTGCAATGGAAAGATGCTCAGATGATTTTCCTGCTTTGGTATTTTCAACACTTTGAAGAAAATCTATCCATCACATTTTTTTCTTAATCTTCTTTTCCAAATTATGGAGGTGTTCTTATAGTTTTGCTCACAAAGCACAAGAAAGGAAATCAACATTAAAATGCATATGTTTCTGGGTTTTAGTCCCATGACCTTTAACAACTGACACACACGGACAACAATTTCCATTTTCTTTGTTTTTCAATGCTTCATTTACAGGGCTTTCTGGAGAGCACTTATTTTCTGGAGAGCACTGGTGCCAAAGCACCTCTACTTGCAGAATCTGGGTAGTACATCCTCAATACACAGAAAGCATACTGGTTTCACTGGCAAGAGCCTCAAGAATTACCCTAATTTTTGGATTACAGCATTTTTCTAACTTTGGCCACATGTAGGTTGTTTACAGTCATATATCAAATCTGAGTTGAAAATGCTTTTTGGTAAAGTACTCATTATTATTAAGGTTTCCAAGTAATGTGCAATTTCTTACAAAGAAAAAGTTTCAGTCTATTGTGTTCTTTATACAGCTACAAGCGTTCTTATTTTAGCTTACTAGTGAACTATCTCCTACATTTGATTGCTGAAAAAAGGTTATTTACTGCTTCTAGCAGATCCACAGAGGCTGTGTATAATCGAAGACACGTGGAGTCTAGTTCACTGTACACTGACTGAAATGAGGAAATTACTGCTAAAAAAAAAAAAGCTTAGATTTAACTCATGGTTCCTATGCTAATTCAGCTGGTTGTAAAGCAGTGCAGGACTTGTGCCTGAGGCCATGGTTGGACAGAACAGTAAATTCAACTTGAGAGTTCCTCCTACCAGATCAAAAGCAGCATGGCTACTCAAAGCAAAATGCTGATTGAACGTAAACTAATTTGGCCAAACTGTAGGTTCCAAAAATGTCAATTTTTTTTCAAGCTTTGCAACACCAAGCTTTATGCTTAATTAGGCATCGTTTGTCCTCTTGCAGCCAGAGAGCATAAACTTCAGATTGCACAGTCCGGCTCAGAAATGTAATCATGTGGCCATATTTGGTTCACATTAAGTTGTACCATTAGGGGAATCTAATCTGGCACAGATCTGCTATTAATCACCCTAAAGAGAAAGATGACAGATTGTAGTGTTTTAGATTATTAAAACCTCCAGAGCTAAACTTGCCATTAGTAGAAGAATATACACTGCTGTTACTAAAGGATGCCGAGTAACAAATCACTGCATAATTCCATTGAAGCTGTAATATGCAAGCAACCCAAGTAACATATTTGGAAAGCTGAAAGTTTTTCTACTGCCAAAAGCCCCATTAAATTAGCTCATTGCTACAATAGCTCAACTTCACTTTCATCTTTGTATTCCTGCTAGTTCCTAGGACCCTTCTTGCTGCTGCTAGAAGTCTGCTCAGATTCTTCCCACCTTCCAGAACAACCATAGACAATCTTGGAGGCAGAATTGCTGTATTTTTTTCTTTTGAAAATTAAATAACCCCAGAATGTAGTTTGCCAAATTACAATAGAAATACTGAATTTAAACCAGGTAACAAAACGTATCAGATTGTTTCTATCCGTGCTTTTGACAAAGGAGTTGTAAATATATACTGCTCAGGCAATGCATAAAAGGTTTACCAAACATGAGGTGGTTTTGAAAACAGAGAAATCACAGGACTTAAAGGCGTGAAGAAAGTTCATGCCGAACATTTGGTTTAAGTATCTTGGAATCTGCATAGAAACCTATCTCATGTGCCTACACTACAGAAATTATCCATACTCCTTATTAAAAGACAGAGCAGGACTGTCAGTAAAGGGAAACATTTCCTGCTGCTTCGCCATGTGTTTGTAATAACAAAGCTGTAATTTACCGTAAAATAAAAGAACAGCTCCCAGTCATCAGCGTTGTAACACTAGTAGTACTAGTGGCAAAACATGTGATATTTTCTTGCTGTTGGTATAAAGCTCAATTTATCCTAAGGCCAAATCATTTTGTAAAAGAAATTTCTCTACTAGTTACACAGTTCACATTTTCCTTCCACTGATGAACTTGTATTTAGCAAACATGGTAAATTTTGCTTTTTGTTAGAGAGGATGCCTCTCGACCCCCTAACGCAAACAAAACTCGTATTTTATTCTTCAACGCGTTACAGCCTCCACACTGCTGCTAGCTATCCACACCGAAATTAACCACACAGTACCTGAGAAATTGTGCAGCTACATCTGCCCACAAATACATAAAACAGAGGCACTCTGATTCAAGACCATTTGCTTATTACCATCCAGAAACATGTGCTGCGACGTATTACTACAATGTAAATCTCCCAAATCGACGGCCATAACCACAGTGAGATTTCACTATTAGTAGTTTATCCAGTAGTTCTGTGGCATCTACATGTTTTAGTCATGACTTGCCTCCATCATTCACTCCATAATCTTGACATTAAAAAGCTGAGTGACACTGTGAAATCCAGTTTAAGATTTCCTACCAATAGTTTCAATGATACTTCTAACGTCAACAAAGAAAATCTATTACGCCTAACATCCTTTACACATACACTTCAGATAGAGGAAGAAGGAATAGTTAAAACAATTAATTTCACTCCTGGATCTAACTAATCTGAAAATACAATTGGCTTTAAAACCGTAGTAAGCTTATAAAGATTCATGTTTAGGAACAGTAACTGGGCAATTTTCAGCAGACTAAGCCTGCAAGTCAACTAAAGCTGTTCAAATGGAGTCCCCAGCTATCAATCTAACCCAAATACCTCAGCATTAGACAATTTCAAATACTAACTGATGTATTAAAAACTCTTCCACTGCTCTGTGGATTATGCTTTGTTTTTTGAGGAACATATTGTTAGCCAAAAATTGAAAACAACTCATCCTACAAACAGTGCTTTTCAGTTAGAGAGACAGAATTCAGCAGTGAGACAGAGAAACACCACAGTTTGACAATTCAAGCCAGATTCTGTGATCAATCTTCTGAATGTTGTTAAAGAAAATTTTATTCTAATATGGTAAAAGAAGAAAGTGGAAGTTAGTGAACACAATTTATTTAAGTCCTTTCTGAAGGATCAAGAAAGACAGAATTGCTGGGAAGTCACTTTCACTGAAATGTGGGTGTATCCACCTGTCAAGAAGACAAATATCAAACGTGCCTGGTACTACCACAGTGGGACCTTCTTCTCTTCCTCCTCCTCTGGAATGCCCAGGATTGGGCTTCTCCACCACTTCACAGCAATATAGCAAGAAGTTGCCTTTTCCTCAGCCTCTAAAAACCAGCTTTCAGCTTCAGCAACAGCTTGCCCACACCAGGATGGAGAAAAGACAAAACCAGTCAATCAGATATAGCCTACCTCCCTTAGAACACATTCATGCTCTGAAAAAGAAGCATCTGCTTAGTGATTTAGTGACCTTTAATATACACCTATTAGTTTCAATTGTTTCATATTAACATTTTCTGTAGCAAACACTGAACATCTTCCTCATCTGTATTGTGATCATCTAAGTTCTTGGTTCTGTCTTCCTAAACTTCTAGCACAGGCTTTCTTCCAAACGTAATTCTGTTACTACATTTAAATACTTCCTCCCTCTTGCCTCCATTCATTTCCACAACAGACTATAGTCTAACAAAAGGGAGCCACAGCTCTATGTTGGATGCCTAACTTGAAGCCATAGAAGTCTGATGGAAATCTCTGCAACAAGTAAAGGCTATAATTCTCAACAAATAGAACTGACCTTTCCCCATTCTTACACAAAGACCTTCCTGAACTCTCATGCAACAGGAATGACTTTTCAAGTCTGTCTCCTTTCTGAACATAGTTGGGATCACTACATGGCTTTTGTCACTAGCTACTTCATCTGAATTGAAAGAAGTGAACGATTTTGAAGGGCTGTGAATTTGGTTAGCCAAAAAATAAGAAGCCTGTTCAATGCAATGGTTCAATGTTCAGAAAGCCTGTCTTTAGCCTTGTTCTTACACTGATTAACAAAATTTCCTATACTGAGGACTGATAAAGTGAGATTTTAACTTTTTATTCACACAAGATTCATGGTCAAAAATCATTGTCATGGTTTGATGTGACAGCCTTTTCTGGTAAGGGGGAAGGGGCTGTAAAGATGGCTCCTGTAAGAAGTTGTTTGCAACTCTCCCCAGCTCTAAGCCTGACCCCGCTTCTGGGGCTGAGCCAATTAGATGCCTCCACGATCATTTTTTAAGAAGAAGCCAGAAGAGGAGGTTTCTTCCTGCTTCTTCCTTCTTCTCTCTTCTTCTTCTTCTGGCTGGTGGTGGTGCAAGGAGTAGGAACAGTGAGAGAAACAACCATG
>WBNH01002622.1:0-25236 GCA_013401255.1 Urocolius indicus | reverse complement strand
TTCTGTTTCTTGTAGAATAAACTTTCCTACTTTCCTCTCTAAGTCGAGTACTGGAGTTTGTTTTGCCCGGCACCGTAATTGGCAGTGAGCCCTCCCTGCCCTTGTCTTAATCCACAACAACCTTGCTTATCTTTTTACTCCCATTTCGCTGGGGCCTCTGCCATCCTAATGAGGGTGGGGGTGAATGAGGGCACTGAGCGAGAGACTGCCGTGGTGCTGCTGTGCTAGCTGGGTCAAACCACAACAATGATCATCGTAACTCTGCTACAGGCTTTAAACTCAAAGACAAAACATAGCAAGCTTCACATTCAGTGCAAGGCATGAGTTTATCATTCTTGACGATTTTTATATACCTAATCTATTACTTGATATTAGATTTTTTACCTTTTACCCTTAACAAAACAATTCTGCAAATAAGGTTTTGCCAATCCGAATATATATATAAAGCAAACCTCTGAGGTACAACACATTCCAGTAGCTCTGAGTGCAAGATGACCATCACTGCCATCTCACAACCAATTAACCCCAGCAAAACTGGCCTCATGCCTCTTCCCACCCTCTCCCCTCCCTTGACACCTTGGCGCTTGTGAAATCCCATACTGAACTGCTCTGTGGTGATGAACGGGTAGAGAAGTGACCAAGGATTGCTGTCAAGCTGCCTGTGCTCCTGTAAACAGCAGCTGGCTACAAACTGGCACTGATGCCCACACCAGCACAAAAAGGGGAGCAGGAAGCTGCAGCAGGGAGTAGGGCAGAAGCAGCTCAGCCTGAATTGGCTTTGAAAATGCAGGAATTATACAGTGCAAGTGCAATTCTGGATTTGCAGTGCCCTACGCATAAAAGTACAGGTTCAGGATCCTCTCTCTGTCTCTTCACTATGCCACTTTGTCCGTTTAGTGCATAAGCTGCAGAGTGACCCAACATTATAAGCAGTAACTGTGAGCATAAGGCAAACACGATTCAGGTGCTAAAACACTAGTCCAACAATGTAGACTTCATTAGTTGAGTGTGAATATTTGCAGAGTTTCAAAGCAAAAGCAGTTGAGGATAGGAAACTGTTTTGTGTTATTTGCAGAATTGGAGACAGCCTGTGTATTAAAAGCAGTAAAAGCCTCTGTAAATACCAGCTTTAGTTCCAAAAGCACAGTAATTCAAAGGAATGGAGAAAGCATCATGCATAAAAATACAAAGAAATCAATGTCTGATATGAGCTCATTTTACTCCACAAAAGTATACTACAAGAATAACAACTATTCCAGGGGAAAAAAAGTCAATAAGCATCTAAGTGAAACAAGTCTCACTCAGGAAAATCTGTTTATGAAAAGACAGCTCCAGCCCAACTATTGCTCCCGCTAACAATTTAATGAGTAACTTTTCCAAACAAATGTTCTCTGTGGAGACAGCTGTAGCATATGCAGCAGAAGGGTTTGAGCTGGTCTTGGAAGCAAGGCTTTGTACCCTTCCTCTACACCAGCTACCATCACTCTGCCATAGCTAAGAAATTTGACCAAGGGCTTAGACCACCGGAACCAGTGGACCAAGATATATGCTGCAACTTCATTCCACGTTTTTACACATCTATCTGTTCAGAACTATAATTAAAAGAAAAGTAATTTCCTTCCCACAGCTCAAATTCTAGGCAACTGTTAGGAAAGTGGTAGTTTACTGCCTGCCATAGGACACAGCAACTCTGACCTCAGGCAAAGCAAAAGCCCATGGACAGCAAGGGCCTCTTTCCGGGTGCTAAATCCTAGGTGCTAGATCAGATTGTAGTACCAGTTGCACTGCATTCAGGAATTAGATACTGCTACAACATGGACACAGAATAGCGAAAAGGTTCAGACTGTACACAATGTGAAATAAAAACCATATGCAAGATTTATCAGTGGAAAGAATATGCTTAATGACTACTGTTGCAAAATTCATTGGGTTATATACAAATTACATATAATCTCTTCCAACATGTCCTAATATAACACTACTTCCTGCTTATTCTCAGTCAGTTATAATTTAGTGATAGCCATTAACTACACATTTGCTTATATGTGCAATCTAGCAAAAATAACATTTTTTCTGAAACTAATCTCAATAAGGCTCTTTCTTTGCTGCAAATGCCTAATTTTAAAGTACACCACTGCTAGAAAAATTAATACAGGCTGCCTTCTCATTATACTTACCAGATTCAGAGCTGAAAGGAGAAACATTTTTACTAGTAGTCAGCCTGTCGGGATTGATTGCTGATGTTTAGTTGATTAAATTAACAACAATAACAAAAAAGAGTAGTACTAAATATATTGTATTAATCCTGACAATTGTTACTGTATGTGTCTTAAGACAAGATCAATATTCTGTTTTACAGACAGAGTAGTAAATGTGACAGGACAATGACTTGCTAAAAGTGGCCATATAGGTAAGGAGCAGAACAAGGTACAAAAGCAAAGTCTTCCAAATCTCTGTCAAGCAGCTATAGTGCAAGGTCTTGGCAATTGCCATTCAATGCTTAAAGGTTCATATGCCTGAACTTCAGAAACACACCTGCACAAACACACCTTATCCAACAACTAGAGTGTGGAAAGGTGCCCCCAAGAGACAACTGACAAAAAAAATACAAATGGAAAGTTTTCTTTCTTGTTTAACTCTTCCTTAATGAAATGTAAAACGTAGTGATGAAAAATAGTAGTAATTACAAAAATAATGATAATAATAATGAAAGAATCAAACTCCGTGGCCTGGCTCTCACTCCCTTGTACCCAAGAGTGCTGCCATACCTCCCTGGAAAAGGTTACTCACCAGGTGCCCAGCCCTGACAGCAGTCCCAAGCATCAGCAGTATTTTTGGCTGGGCTGAGGGAAGTAACTTCAGCCAGTCACACTCCACCAACGCTCAGCTGCCGTGCAGTCCCAGGGGAGAGTGGCAAGCTGGTGTGGGGCAGACTGGCTTAGCCAGGAAAAGTCATAAACAGCTTTTTGATAGCTTGTTCCCCTTCTCCCACTGAACCAAGCAAATGCTAGCAGAAGACACAATCTTTCACAGGGAGAGGTGCCAGGCATATTTTTTTTAGGAGGTAGTTTTCCAAAGAGGTACCCAAAGACTCTTCAGTAGCCCACTGATAATTTGTCAACAAAAAGACCTACTTTTTAGAGTTATGCTTCATATCTACCCTGCTCCCAATCCAGCTGAAGCAGCAGCAGCCTCACAGGACTGTAGGAGCTGGAAGCTAATTACTAGATGTCTTGTAAATCTTTCCAATCTGCACAACTTCATCCAGTTTGCAATGCTTAACATCAGCTCTTTTGGAACCTTTACATCCTTATTTTTGTATAACAAATTTTCAATGAGCCAGGAGTTCTTTGTTCTTTCCTAATAAAACAACCTAAAATGTTAACAGTTCAGCATGAAACTAATGAACTAAATGCACTTTTCTGAGCAGAAGTACAGGCATTCCCAGATTTATGTGGAAAATTAATTCTGGAAAAAGTGCTTTGAGCTGTTTCTTTAAAACAACTTCAAAACTACAAAAATGAATACAAACAATTATTGTAAATTATTTATGTGTTTTTCTAAATATAGAGCCATTCAAATTCTGTGTTTATTCAGGACAACTTAAGTGAAAATCTT
Source organism: Urocolius indicus (assembly GCA_013401255.1). Classification (NCBI taxonomy): domain Eukaryota; kingdom Metazoa; phylum Chordata; class Aves; order Coliiformes; family Coliidae; genus Urocolius; species Urocolius indicus. Next base: position 21,618 of record WBNH01002622.1, on the reverse strand, counting down.
AAAGGAGTCTGAAAGGAGATGTGGACCAACTCAGATTGCTTGGATGCAACTGTTCTATTCACAAAATTTTACTCAGAGTAACTGCTAGTGGCAATGCAGAGATATTCTGCAGAGTATTGAGCATTCAAATTTACAATTTACATGAATGTAAATTTTCAATTGCCTCCTCTTTGGGGATATAGTGAAAATGATGAAGAGTGAAGAGTTAGTCATCTGGGCATTTCTGGTCCTGCAGTACTGATGACACAGGAGACTGTCAGTTTTCTCTTACCTATTCCAGTGTAATCCATACCAAGTAACCATATAGATTTAGTATGGAACAGGAATACAGACCCCTACGTGCATGACTTCTCCCAGCTGGTAGCACTGGAAGAGGTCTGAACTGGCACGGAAGGCTGGTAACATCTCTGTAGGTGCAGCTGATTGTAAAGTGAATGCTAGACTGTGCTATGGAAGGAAAGATGACTCTGAACTACCTAGGAAATGTGTTCTGTGCCCAGGGTCAAGAGGAACAAGTGACATACAGTTTTTTTTGCTAGCTGTATAGCAATAATGTCCTATTTAATATCAAAGTTGCTCTATCTAAACCTCTTTGGCCAAAATAAACCAAGAACTTTCACCAGACTGCTGGATGCCACCTGTTCTGTGAAGTCTCTCTAATACTAGAAGCAGTATCTTCACTTTTATTTTGTACAAATTCTACTCTGTGGATCCTGTAGATTATGTGGTGCAAAAATCAAATAACCTTTTTCATCACTCATTATTAAATGTATTTATATGCACACATTTTAGATAAGAATCTTAAAATACACTGTACTACTTGTTAGTTGAACATCATCTGCTGGAAGTATCACCTTTCCCCCTCCACATACTAAGTACCTAAAATGCTGTTATCAGTAAATTACTTTCACAAAACCATTCAGGAAACATCAAGTTTATAGGAACTGTCACTAAAGAAGAGAGCAGCTGTGCTCCAAACCAAGTGACAAATCACAATCTTCATTTGACCTGCTGGTGCAAGCAAACACTAGTATTACCTAAAAACCGCTGTTGCTAAAAAGAAAAGTGGCAAACATAAAATTAGCAGGAGAATTACGGTTACATGAAGCTCCCATTTTGGCAGGCACAGAATGACATGGTTCCTCCATCACCTGTAAGGCCACAGCTCTCAAACAGCAAAATTCAGTGAGGGAGGACAGGATCCTTCTACAAGTTACATCGCTTGTATCTTCAGAAGAAAGCAAGCAAGAGCCTTGATTCATTCAAATGATTTAAAGACAACAGGGTAGAAGAGTTGCCCTCATTTATGGAAGTACAGCTGCAGTATCTGAAAGACAGTGCTCCTCCTGAAACTATAATACCATGATGAACTCAAGGACCACGGGGGTATGCCATGCGGGAGCCGTAAGTATAATGCTAAGGCAGCAATAGTGGGGTTTTTCCAATCAGACTAAAAGCAATAAACTGTTTAAAATATATTCTAGGAAGGGAAGGATACTGTTCTGCTGAGTCGATGTTAAGGTGATGACACCAGTAATTTCAATCTGGCTTTTGCATATATTTTTTTTTGCATTCAATGGGAACAGTCACTCTTGTCAGCTCTAAGGAGCTCACCTTAAGTTTTTGTGTATTAAAGACTAAAAAAAGATTTACACTGTTTTCCTCCAGGGTACTTGGCTCATCATGCTGTCCCAAATGACTTAAACAGTTACAAATGCTTCTTTTCTTTAAATGTTAACAAATTTCAGTCTTTATTACAGCAATTTTACAAGTATGGCTTTGTGAAAACATATATCTCCTAACATGCTCTGAAATAGTCAACCTACAACACTCCCATGCATCTCTGAAATGCTTTAGAGCAGGCACCTCCCTTTAAAGATCTACCGTGGAGGGACCTCCAGCATCCCCAGGACATCATTAATCACACTGAATCCTCTGAGCCACAGAGGTAGTCGTGGTCCATCTTTAATACAGGGCACTAAACCATTGAAGGTACAGAGACCATGATTAGCAATATGAAGTGGAGCATATCATGATGATATATTCTTGATGATGCTGCTTAGCTTTTTTTCTTTCCATTTTTAAAGCCTTATATATACTCTGCAGATTGGCATTTCTGTGCTTCTTGGATCAACTAAGTGGCTATGCCAAGCCTTCCTACAACAAGAATTACATTAGTCACTTAAACATCAACTGCCTACACAGTCAAAAAGTAATCTGCTCAGATCAACTACACTCCAGTTACAAATCCTGACCAGACCTGCGGTCTGATGTGGGGAGAACTTTGTGAAGCACAGAAAAGGTTCAAGTTGCTAGGCTTTGGTGTGTGGGTGATACTGGGACGCGCCTCAGAAACCCCAGCATCCCCTCCAGACAGCAGGTATGGAGCAGAATCTCTTAAATACTGGGGCCTTGAAAATCTCTAATGCTCTGAAAGTCAAGCTCCACCACAAATCATCTAAAAGCCAGGAGGCAATTTTGCTGGTACTCTCAATGATGTGTTGCCTAGCAAATGGGCACAGGCTGGATTTTAGCTTCTGAACAGTCTCTAGGCATTGTTCCAAGCAGTGTGTCCTGAAGTCAAAGCACAAGGTGAAGTAGGTATAGGTAACGGCCACATTCAAAGCAACACTTAATATGTCAAGCACAAATAAACTAAACATAGGTCCCTACAAAAAAGTAAATCCCAGCTTTCAAACACAGACTTCCTCCCACCTTTATCTACTTGCTATTTGATTAATTTTGACAAGTTAGACCCACAAAACTAAGGCACTACTTCTGCAGACTGTATGCTTCCAGCCTCCTCATAGTTCTAATTTTCCACACCTTCCCACTCCATTCACAGCCTTCTCAATCTCCCTTCAGAAATGCAAGGAAAGTATACATCTTCTGCTAAAATCTCAGCCAGCAGAGACCAACCATAGTTCTCCCAGAATGTGCCTACATTTGCTCTACCTCTCTCCATCCATCTGGCTCAGCCAAAGCATCCAGTCTCAAAGAGATCTTCTTCTCCCCCTGTATATGCTCCTAGTACTTCTTTGAACTGTTACTCTTCCTACAACTAAGACAATCTTGATATCATAAAGATAAAATTCCTTTTCCTTGACAACCTAATAGACTCAAGGAAGAAGTATTAATTATAAATGACAGTTATCTGCTTCATGTCTATTGAAAATATTCATCAGATAGACAGATATTCTTTCCCCGTCATCTATTCTAACACAGAATTATTCACCTTAGGCTCATATTCACATTGGAGAAATTCCGCTTATGAAACTTTTCTTCTAAGTATGCCTGAGATAAACACATAACAATCGGAAACTACTGAAAACTTAGAGTATTTATTTGTCCTGAGTTTCCAGTCAAATGAGTGCAATGATTCTCTGTGCGTGGTAAAAAGTTTCATAATTGCTTTATGCCTGTTACATAATAATATAGAAAATCTATTTTGTTTTTACTATAAGTGTAAAGAGGATGATACACTGTCTCTAGCTGTTTACATGTTAATCTCAAACAACTATATTGATGCAAATCTGCTTGGAATTACCTGAAATACTTTGATCTGTTAATGGTGCTTAAATTTCCACTGTCAATGCTCTTTTCTCCTTAAAAACCATTATTTTTAATCTATAAACATTTCAAAGTGAAGAATAGAAACGGAAAAGGAAAATGATAATGAAATATTAGAGGAGATTGACGAAATGTTTACAAACCAGAAAAAGCTAAACTTGAAGTTACATGTAGTAACTTTAATTCTAAACTCTTACGAAGTTCCCTTTAAAACTACCTGAACTATACGCTTTATCTTAAGCAATTTTCCACATCTTTAAGGACACCACCTTCTGGTAAGACAAATCTTTTGTATCTATAACCTATAGAGCAAATTGTCTATACCCTGTTTCCTGACAGTCAAAAAACCAAAAATACCAGAGAACACCTATGGCTCCTATGCTGAGCCAAGTTCACCACTAACATCCTCTGAAATAACTACAAGGAAAACAGTTTCACTGCAAACATGAATTACACAGTATATCATTATTAACCTTTACAGGAAAGAAAAAGCCTTGGAGAATAGTGTGGGGTGGTTTTTTTTTTCTAGACAAAGCATCAAAGTAATGCCAGTATTAAAAGAATGATGCAAATCTATAAGAAAGAAAATATTATGGGATGTATTAAGCACGTGTGAAAATGTAGGCAAAAACAGCACCATGCTATTTGAGTAACAGTAATTTAAAGGGACTCTACATTATAGGACAGTTGTACGCACAGTTTTGGAGATACTGCAAGAAGTTCGCTTAACATAAAAAAATGTGTATGTATGAACATTCAGATTTGCACCTGTTTTACACTTGAACATTTGCACAGTTACTGAAGCAGTGGCAGCAGTTGCATTCTTTCGAAGCTTAGAACTCTGAATCCTCATTTTTTTGTATGAAAGCTGAAAAATGTTATGGCATAAAACCCCCTCTGACTTCCCCACAGCAAATTCTCTGCCTAACACTATGAGAGTTCACTTGCTTCCTTGTTTGTTCTCAGTCTCCTGACCATTACATTTTATACACTTGTCAAGTGCAAGATTGTTTCCCTGTCTCCTTTCTTTCAGCTGCACGACACACTAGTACTTTTCTGCAACTTGTACCTACATCAGAACTTGAGACAACACATATCAATGCTCAAAGAGCCACAAAAAAAAATCCATAGGATTTAATAATTTATTCTGCAGACTCACAAAGAGTGAGAATGACTTTCATCTGCAAAGGAATAACCTCATCTTCCCTCTATCTCAATAAATAAAACTGTCTTTTTTTTTTTAACACATAAACAACAGAAACATATGTTTTCCCAGATACTTTATTTTTACTTTAGCTGAGGACTCAGATTTAAAATATAACTATATCATTGAAGATGACAAAAAGAGATCCTTAAGCCATCTCTCCCTAACAGACAAAGACAGTTCTCCATCAGCTCAAAGTTGGCCATCATGCAGCACAGAAGCAGTCATGGAACACACATTGGTATAAACACCCAAAGCTCAATTAAAACCTACAAAACATTCTCAGAGATTTCTGTACAGTTACCAAACCATGACTGAACCCTTCAAGAATGATCAGGGTCCAGCAACAGAAAGAAGCCACTAGTAAGAAGCAAGAGCAGCAGAAAACTTCCACCAGTGAAGAGGTGCAAAGACAAATACTGGGATGAGTTTTCAAAACTCACCTCAGTGTCACAACGCTGCTCTGCTCTGGGAATATATGCCATGCCAGAGGTTGAGGGCAGCATGAGCTGGCCTAGTCTGTGATGACTCCAAGAAGCAAGTCTGGAAACAAGCCAGCTTGTGTCTGAGTATAGCATCAATCCATTTCCTCACCTGGCAAAAGGCAGGTAGTGCTGAGGAGAAGTTAAAGCTATCTATAAAACATTTATTGATTCAGGCCTCTACTAGATGGACAGTGCCTGTAATGTGTTCTACTCCATAGCTGAGAGGAGTTTTCAAAGCCAAACAGCACCTCCAGACTTCAATGGATCCCATGAGTATTGTAACAACAACCACACAACAACAACAACAACTAGAAAGACCCAATGCCCAAACCTCAAACCATTAAACTCTATGAGGTTGGTTTTCTTTAAATCACACTTTCCTCAGAAACACCAAAAATAAAGTCTACTGAGGTAGGGAGTAATTTGCTTATTTGACAAAGTAAACTAGGCTATGTCAGCAGACTCACTGCATCCCAAGGAATTGTCATCAAATGAAGGTGCTTGCATGGGATTTTACAGAAAGAAAAGTCTGGCTGGAAAACGGTCAGTACTGTTCCTTCTGCCCTGAGGGCCTGTTCTGGTGTGCTCTGCACCAAAAGGAGAACTAAACTGCCCTATATTAGGCCTGTTGTGAGTTTCAGACAGGAATACCTGTTGGAGGAGAGATTATGGATGTCTTGGTCCTGGCAGAAGTACCACGCATGCAGCAACAAGTGATGCCAAGTCTGAAATTTGACTCCAAGAAAACATTCAACTTCTTTTCTGCATGCTGACACAACACTGACTTTTGCAGCCTAATTATGATCATTGATATTTCAATAAACTCACTCCACTGTTGAACAACAAACCAAAACACATTATCAGGCAGGGATTTGTTCAGAGCCGCCAAGGACATGCTTGGCTTGTCCCACTCCTCTGTTCATTACAGTGGGTCTGTTCCAGAACAAAAACACATTCAGAAAAGTTTAAATGATCTGGAGCAGCTGGATGCAATCTTGATTCTTACTTAGGAGTGCAGCATTCAAAAGCATGTCCAAAAATGTACCAAAAGCTGTCTGCGCAGGTTCAAACTCAGAGACAGTTTTCACGTGACTGCTGAGAAGCTGTCAGCAGCAGTTCCTTGGGAACTGGGGGAGAGGAGTGGAGAGGACCACTTTCCCAGTGGTTACAGAAAGCCAGACAGCCGCTCAGTTTTATTATGTAGGAGACATTACAAATGTCAGTAGTGAGAGGTCAACTAAACTGAGCCTTAAAATGATAAATGAAATCAGTGTAATACACATGATTACCTTCTGCTCCTAAAGAGAGAGAGTTTATGTTGGACAGAACAATTTTAGAAACATCTCATGTAAAACCTAGCATAGGAGGATTCTTACCTTTCCTAAAGATTTACCAGAGACCTTAACTGGATCTCAGAAGGGATCTAGTGGGAATGGTTGGTTTCTCGGAGCCAGTCTAGTGAGCAGCTTTAGCTCTTGAGCTGTTAATGGCTTTTTAGTTGCAAATCCAAGAAACGTGCAACAAGGCAGGAGATATGAAGACCAATGAAGACCAATGAAGAGTCAAAACTCCCGATATTTTTCTATTTAAATGCTTTCTGGATAGATGCTACCTCCCAAACTCAATGAAGGAGGTAGAAAAGATTTCAGAGAAAGTATTTTAATCTGTGGCTTTTCACAGGATCTATGCAGAGTATACACTCACTGGTATGTTTAGTTGGTACAGGAAATATTTTGCTGGCATTAGCTACACAGAGCATTATTAAAATGAACAAGTACTCTCAGCCCCTTTCACCAAATTCTACTCTCTGTTAGTCTCATCTGAGACTTGACTAATGCCACTGAAGTTAATGGAGTTGCTTAATACCAACACAATATTATATTTTTGACACTAAGAAATGCTAGTAAGAATTAATGTATTTAATTCAAAATTCATAAAAAGCCAGCAAATTGTGCTTTTATCTATAAACATATAGTAGAAGTATAAAGAATACTTTAATGTATAGCTAATGAATTAACATTAATAAGGAACATTTAACAATTAACAATAATTATCATTAATAATGTACAGCTAATTAATTAGTTTAGCTAAAGAATTAATAAACAGCATAAAAACAGGCAATAAAACTGAAAATGAAACAGGCCTCCAGTGCTTCAGATAAAAATTGATTTATAATGGCTTCAGATTTAGTGGGTGATTTTACAGAAAAATCTCTTAGAACCTCTACAATCGCTCCAAATAAGATACAAAATCTCTTAGAATACGATACAATCACTTATCATACAACACAAAATCTCTTTAGGTTAATTCGCTATTCTTTTGAGCAAAGGCAAAACCCAGTCTTATTATTTGGTTTTCTTGCTTAGATCCACAGACACAGCTACTGTGTTAGATACGCACATGGCCAGTCGCTGGCATGCTGCTTTACAGCAGTGCTTGAGCACACATTTCTTCACCAGTTAAACAACCTTTCCTGAAATAAACACATCTTTTTTGTTATTGCAAGCTATAAAGCTGTTCAAGTGCCCTGAAATGATCTTTTCATTAGTTTGAGATGCTTAAGCATTTCAGTACTGAAATGTCCCATATAAGCCTTATGAGACAGGAAGAGTATAAATCCTGCTCTCCCATTCCCTTAATGAGAATGCCTAATAAAAATGTAAACTAATTCTCTTGGCTGCCACTATCTTCCTTTTCACCCTCATATATTTATATAACTTTAAAGCTAAGATATCAGTATGGCTATTTGAGATCACCCATCCAATGCCACAAGCTGGCACTAGGTTCTTAAATTTACTTTTTTTTTTTTTTTGTCCTTGTCTGAAAACAGACAGGATCACTTGCCCTGTTAGCAAATCCATCCTCTTCAAGTCAATACTGTAATAGCCTCACCAAAGTCCACCCTCCATCAACAAAGTAATCACAAACCTCTTAGCTTGTAACATTTCCTTGTTGAAGGTACACTTTAGTAAATTTGAATGATTCGATTATAAACATTTATGTGCTTTTAAACTCAAATACACATTAAATATATTTAAACTGTTCTTTCCCTTCTCTCTTTGTAAATGCCTCCTCATTCTCCTAATTCAAACAAATACAAATAGTACTTCTCCCCCAACATTTGTCACTATTATTAGCTGAGTGGACACTTATGTCTCCTGTTCTCCTTACACAGCAGTTGTTGCTCAGCTCTTTCCCTGCATCCCTGGGGTCTCTCCAGGGAAGTGAGAGTTTCAGCCAGGCTACAACCTGTCTGTCCAGCAGCAAAAGGAAGTCAGTGGAGATCTGAGCTCCCTTTCAAGCCTGACCTGGAAGCCAACCAAGAATGCCAGCAGTACCTCTGAACAATCTGAAAAGCTCTAAGAGAAAACATAATCTTGGAGCCTCCAGCTAAAAGCTAGGAGTTATAAGAGAGATCCTAGAAACCTTGGGATGATGCAGAAAAGTGAGTTGTCTAGAGAATGGGTCAGGAAAGGAGTTGAAGTAGGGGCTCTCCCGGGATGTGGCAGCAATCCAGAGCAGAGCCACGTTGCCCACAGCAGCCTGCTTCTGGCACGTTTGCAAGGCAAAGAGATACCACACTGGAAGCTGCCAGAAAGAACATGTAGAAGATGAGAGGCTTAGAGAAGTGGGCTGCCCTTCACCATCTAGAGCTGGCAGCAAAAGCACGCTCGTTTGGCTCTGATGGGCCACTGAAACAGCTCTGAAGCCTACTGCTAAAGAAGTGTTTCCCCACATCCACTCCTGAAAGCACACGTCTTGACAGGGACCAGACAGAGAGAAGGCTGTAAATCTGCCCTTCCCTGCTGCAGAGATGGCTGTTCTCATAGCAGGGTTAGCGAGTGAAAAGAAGCACTTGCCCCAGGTACTCCCAAAGGACACCGGTGGACAAACTGGTCTTTTAGGTGTGCTTCTCCAAACTCTTACTGGGTGCCCTCCCTCCTACTGCCCAGTGTTTGCCAAATCACAGCTTTGGAATGGACTGGCAGGTACCCAAGCTTGTTCCTGCCTCTCCCAGGTAAATGTTCACTGCCAAGGAGATGTACTTGCCCTGGAAACAGAGATCCTCCCCTTCCTTGCTTCGCATCCAACAGGGTGAGAAGCGTCTCCTTGGCCTGACAGCAGGATTCCAGGCAGAGAAGGCACTCTGGAACAAGCAGAGCACCCAACATCAAAAGAAAGCAGGAACTGAATACTACTATTCCTTTGTGGGTTTGTACACCAGGAATTAGACCATTTAAGAGACAGCCTCCAGCTCATTTGTTTATTATAAGGTACCTAATGCATAATTAGGCAGGAGGGCCTGCCCTTAAAAGTCCCTCTTCTTTTAGCCTCTGCTCTGACCTTTTGATGAAAAACAGATAGAAGAAAGGAACCCAGTGTGTTTAGTACATGTAATATAAGCAGGTCTGGTGGCATGCTGATACTTCCCAGTCTCCAAGGAGAAGATAACAGCTGTCTTGCTGCTTCAATCTCCTGCTCTTGAGTTAATTCATGCAATGTCTGAAGAAAATAAAAGTACACCACAGTGCCTCTGAGCTGGGGGACAGGCAGAGGAGAGTCTCTTGCACCACATAAATTACGCACCCATACACAAAAAACGCCTCACACCAACCACTCGGACCCTGCACAAATGAGGCATTTCCTTCCAGAAAGCTCCTTCTGATTTTTTCTAACACTTTGCCTTTATGTCCAAAACAAAGGATTTCTTTTTTTACTTCTGTATCACCATTTTCCTGGAGAACTACAGATACAATGCAAGGGAAGAGTGTCTCCTGAGAAATGCTCTGCCAGGCTTCCCACCTCAGACTGCTTCGGTTGTCTTCTCCACAGAAGTGCGGCACATAGACCGAGTCTTTCTCAGGGGGATCAGCCATCTTGCCTCAGTTGTGTTGGTCTCTCATGTATTCACACAGCTCCTTGCAGGATCTAACAATGTTTCCATACTGAGCAAGCAGCCTTCAAGATGATGTTAGGACAGTATCTATCCCTCTGTGAAGCTGTGCCTTTTGGCAATCTTTGCAGTGTGTATTGTCAGGTCTGACAGCTCCCCTGCGCTTTATGCTCCCTGCCATCCTCCTCCCAGCAGCCCGGGAAGCAGAGCTCACTGCTGCCGCTGCCACCACCTCAACCCTGCTCTATTTCTTAGTGATGGCAGACACACACCCCAGTTCACAAGGAGAGCAGTTCCCAGAGGAGATGGCAAATTGAGACAGACCCACTGGCAGCTGCCCAATCCCTGCAAGCCTGGTCTACACTTTTCAAATACACAAGTCCACGTAAGAGCTCAGTGACAGCACAGTGCCCCTCACCACAGCCCTGCCTGCCCAAAGGCTGAGGCCCTTCTGAACTCCCAGCTTCTGGCACTTAAAGTGACTTTCTTCTGCGTTCACAGAACAGACTCAACAAACGTCATCGAAGCCATTTTGCTCTGAAAAAGTAGAAGTGGGATGAAATCACCTGCAATACCACAAAGGTGTATTTCAGGCACTGAGGGCAAGTTGACGATTTTTTATTGCAACTGTTCCAAAGCAAACAGGATTCATGTGCCTGGCACTGAAATAAGACATCTGAGCCACTTTGGATGATCTCCTGCAATGCTAGCATTACACTGGGCAGCTCAGCTCTGCACAGATGAAGACAGCTTCTGCAGGGATGGCAGCCACTTGTAACTTCTAATCCTCAAACCTGCTTCTTGCAACCACCAAAAACTACATTTGGTTCCATTTGTCATTTTTCCTGCCCTCTTGAAGAAGCCATGGTTAAACATTTTGTTTTGTTATTTTTTTTCCCCCAAATGTTGCAATGTAAAACAAACACACAAAGTTTCTTTTGAAAATGTGAATGTAATCCTGATCAGCAATCATAAAATGGTGAGAGGAATAGTGTTGCTCGGCAGCCAGGCCAGGTATCTGAGCCACGGACAGGCTGACAGACACAAGGAATATGGGCAGCTGGGCAGCCACCTCCAAACACTGCTCATTCTGGCCTGATGCCCGAAATGGATGGATCTTCTGGGATGAAGCAGAATAAAGCCCACTTGTCACAGTGCACATGCAGACATCGCCTATTCAAACAGAAGCTGCCAAGGAAGTGAGTCAATGAGTCAGATCTGCAGCAGCAGTTGCTAGGGCTTATTTGTATGAAGTGCACCCAGATCACACTCTCTTCACTGTAGAATGGGACCACAGGAATTGTCCATGTCACGTGAAAAATGTACATAATCAACTTCTAGGAAAGATCAAGATCCTCTATAAGACACTCTGAAAGGGGTTAAATGCTCCCTCCCTGTGCAGGGTAACAGCCTGTGATCTATTTCCTAATTATGTCTGATCTGGAAGTCATTAAGACAAAGCCATTCAGCCCTCTTTTACAATCAAGCAGGAGAACCATTAGCTATAGCGGACAAAACTCTTCAGAGCAAAAATTGTCCTTGTGAATGTGTTTGCATTAGGATTAGCACCACAGGATCCCTTGACAAGCATCCCAAGAAAAAAAATAAGAAAGAAAGAAAAAAAGAGGTATTTGCAGTGTTGAGGAGGATTGTAGGAAAAGATAGTGTAAATGAACAAGACCCCATGTTACCTTTCAACCCTCTTACTAAGTAATGCTAAGGGTTGCCCACCCTTCTCCCACATGTGAGCCCAGAGACATTCATGCCCTGAGCATCACACCCTTCAGCACTTACTGATGACAAAAGAAGGTGCAGTTTACACTTACTTTTACAGCTCCATTAAAAAGGTGACCTGCAAATAAAAAAAAAAATCAAGCACATTTAGTATTATGTGCTGAATGCCCCCAAATAAACAGGATTAGAAGAGCATTCAGCCCTTAAGTAAAAATTAGGCAAAAAAGTTGGTACTGAAAGTGTACTTTGATTTTACACTCATGAAACAGAGTCTTCCCTAACAGAAACATAGTGAGTAGCTCCTGACAACTACTGACTTCACATTTCTGCCTCTCACCTCTTGCAGACAGCATACTGGGATGAAGATGTGGCAGAAATATTCCTATGAATGGTATATTCCTGAAGCCACCACAAGAGAAGTGGCAAAGGCCAAGGGATGACAGGCAAGCCTCACTTCTCCCGCTTTCTCTTTCCTCACCATGCTCAAGCACCAAAGGCTAAGTTTCCCAAACATGCTGACAGTGGACTAAACCCCACGTAGGGCCACTAGTAGATCAAATACTTTGAAGATGAGGCTTTGGGATATGTTAAAAATACTAACAGTGCATGACACGGCTACAGGTGCAGCCTTCTCCTGTAAAATACTGAACATATTCTGACTTGTGATCACCACACTGTGTTCCTCTTTTCCTTCTGCGTTCTGCCCCACTTAACTGACTCCCCTCCCTTGGGCCCAGCTCAGGAAAGCGTTTTCACGTGTGCTGAAAACCCACCAGTTTCAACAGGAGACAAGCACATGCTTCGGCAATTTACCAGTGTTCAAATGAATGTATACCTCTCCCACCAGTGCTCTTCTGCACCAAATTTTGTACCTTTTTTATCAATTAGCTTGCACAAAGTGATGAAAAATTAGCCCATAAGTGATTTGATTACTTCATAGCTACTTCCAATTAAAAAAAAATACATCTATGGACACAATAAAAGAAGATGAAGCGTTCTTCTGTCATGGTGTTCTTAAACTGCTCTCCCAGAGCACAAGAGGAGGCTGTTAAGCCTCACGCTGTGTTTCTCAACAAACTTTGCTCTCTTCTCATTTGCCATTTCTCTAAAATGACGCTTCACACAAAACTGCAATAATCTACAGAAATATACTGCAGTGATGTTCAGAAAGTTGTTCAAATAAGGTCTAGCATTTAGCATCAAAACTCTTAAGTAACCAGTCGTTTTGGTGACCTACTGTTCCAGTTCATGCTTACTATTTGTTGGTTTCTTTAATTTGGCTTTTTTTTCCTCATTCCTTTGCAAAACTTGATACTGCTTTGTAGGTGTCCAAGTTGTTATTTTAATCAGCAACATTATCCTACAACTAAAACTCTACTAATAAAAACTTTAAAAGCACTGTTTTGTAAATACAAGTGTTAGAGTAACCTTAGGTGTGCACATTCTCTACGTCTAATTGTACAATATCAGGCAAATTGATTGACATTGACAAGAACCATTATCTATACAAAAAAATCCCACCAATCAAGTTATATCAATTCCTGCTTCTCTTTAGTTTTCAGTACACTGATAAAGACATCTGCAATAAGTCAAGAAAGAATTTAAAGATAACTAGCGTTTTAAGCATGAGATCTTTTAATTAAAAGTGCTGGCGAACTATGGAAAGGGAGGAGGTTATGCGAAATTCACACTTACATTTTAGAAGAGGCAGATGATGGGGTTGAACTGAAAGCCCTGGACAAAAGTTGCTTGGGCTCACTGTTTCTCCTTACAATGCTCTCTGAATAAATTCACCTACTTGTCTTTTTGCTTTCAGCTAAATATGTTGCTGACATAAAAGACAGGATTCCTCTTGCCTTGCCTGAGAAAAGCACACTGTCTTGCTAAATTTACTTACAGGCATGTCCCACATGCAGGCATTGTGGTGTCATGTCAGTGACACCACCAGGAGCGTGACTGGGCACTAACAAAACAGAGGAAACCAGCCAGAATAAAACCACATGTTATCTAAAATACAAGATATAAACAAACAAACAAATAAACCAGAAACAAATGGAATAAAGCCCCCAGACAATACTTTTGTTGTTTTCAGGTTGGCTGTAGTAACACTGGACATCAATGTTTTACAAAAATATGCCATCCCGGGAGCTTTCCACCAAGTAATACTGCTGTGGCTTTCTGTTGTTGGGTGTCTGACCTAGCATCTTCCAAGCAGTCCTCCTGCTAATATTTCAGCATACAATTAAGAGGTTAATTGTGTACAGAGAGAACACGAATGGAACAGCAGCATGTGGTCTGGCTGAGCCTCAATGACCCAGCAAGTGACTTAAAGAAGTTTTCAAGCAAACCAAAGAAGAGAGCAGAAACACAGTAGGAATAGCAACTATAGCAGACTGCTTGCCTAAGAGTTATACGTGCAGAAATAGCACTTAAATAAGAAGTCCCTTCTTGAACAATTAGAAGCGTGATTCAAAAGGATAAAAAAAAAAAGAGACATGCACATGGAAAGATTTAAATATTTTTAATTACTTTATGGATTTACATTCATTTCAGCTATTTTCAAACTAACACTCAACTGTTAGACTACCAGGCACCGCCATCTAGTGATGCTAGTCAAAAAAAACCCCAAACCCTGTTCCACTTTTATTAAAAAGGTTCATTCTTGCAAAATTCTTGTTAGCAGAACTACAGTTTCAAAGAAGTGTAATTTTCAAGTACCTATGAGCATTTTCATACCTACAGAATTAATTTAGTAAAGGTTTGGACCATTTTATTTACCCTGAAGTAATTCATCAAACTGACAACATAGAGAGCAAGCTGAGTTAATCACCTCAGAATTTAAACATGCATGCCACGTAGTCTTGAAATAAATTATCTTCCAGATAGTATTTGTATGATAAAATAATTTACCTAATTTTTGAAGATTTTTGTGGTGTGTGTAAAATACCCGCTTGAAAAATTTTACCTCAGTCTTACAATGTCCAGGGAAAACAAATCCTATGCAGGTTTAAATTCTCTTGAGAGGTGGAATCACTCAGTCAACTGTTGGTTATAGCTGCTAGCTGTAATTAGCTTCTGCTGGAAATTGCCAACAGATGCAACTCAAAGTTTAAATCAATTGGCTCTGCTTCCTCCTTACAAGAAAATTGGCATTTCAGGGCTGCATTCCAGCGTGATGGATCTAAGAAACCAAAGCCAATTTAACAAGAAAGGAAAGTGTCCCTTTTCATGGCCTGCTTTAACCCTGAACATGCTGCATGTTCCTGGAGAGGATGTCTTAATTTTTTTTTTTGTGGAATCCCCAAAGAAAATGACTACAAATATACAACAAATGTTCCACCAAAAAAAAAAAAAGGGCAGTGTTCAGCCCCAATTATTTTCACTTCACAGTTGTGAAGATGGAAGAGGGACAGACAAGATGAAACAAGTCAGAAACTGAGAATAAAGGCAGCACAAGACAGGACATGTAAGGGGAAGCACATGGTCACGGAAAGCCAAGCAAAACCCTTAAGCACCAGCACTGTAGCTAGTTCACACTCACTCCAAACACCATGGACTCATGACAGTTCCACATTTTGGCTGCACCATATTCACTTTTCCATAGCACCACAGCAACTACAGTGCAGGTGTCTGCTCTCACCCTGTTCTGCTGCACATTCTGCTTTCCCCATTTTCTGCATTCGATCAATATTTCATTATTTCAACATTCAGCGCTTCATCAGCCTGTAGCAGTGTATGGACTGTGCATTCCTGCGACCTGTCTTGATCTTGTCCTCCTTCATATAAACTTTGACAAGCAGATATTGAGTGTTCAGCATAATAAGTAAGTGGCATTGCTGCTTCGCCAGTATTGGGCTTTGTGTAAATCTTGCTGGGATTTAACTTCCTTGTATCTAATGCCTGGGGCTACCTGAAGACCTCAAATGGCCCCCCAAGGCCTCTATTAATTTGCAATGAACACGTCTAACACGTAAGCAATCATTTTCAATTAGATGGTATCTGTAACTAGATGTTGTAACTACTCTTCAGAAATAACTTCTTAACAAGTCACATAAACATCTACATCAGGGGGCTGCCTAAGGTCTCCATGCCAACGGCACATGCACGCACATCTGCCTTAACAAACCCCAGAACATGTACACGGGATGGATTTCTGTCAGGATACCTTTCAGCACCTACTTTATCTGTATCTTACAAAACTTTGTCCATGATGTTCCCACACTCACCAGAAAGTAACATGATTTGAGATATATAAGAAACTCACAGAAAATATATTAAATATAGTACTTATATGAAAGCTTAAGGGAACAGGGAAGAGTTTACGCAAGCAGAAACTCAAGCATGGCCTTTTTTTGATACTAGACTGGTCACAACGTAAACTACTGGAATTACGGAGATGCTGCTGCAACAAAGTGGGGCTAGCAACTGTTTTGATGTATTTCCTGAAAAGACACACAGTGACAGCACAGCAGAACTGCCACAACAGCCCACACTCCAGATGCCCTGTATATGCACATCTCTCTCCTAAATATTTTTCAATACTCACTTTGTAACCCTACATAAGTAGGTCAGCTTCTGAAAAAGGTAGTGGAGGGAGGGTTATTTACCAGAACTTTTCTATCAGATTAACCAGAAAAAAAACATGAGTGCACATGCCTGAGTATATTACATACAATGTAACACTTTTCAGAAAACAGAACCAGAAACAATTCTGACAATTTAGCTTCCTTTTAAAAGAGCCCATTTAAATACCAAACCTCTTCCAGTATGCTAGATGGCTTTAGGTAGATGGGAACTTTCCCCCTCCAATTAAGAGGAAAAAAATCTGTAGGTCTAATCCTGCCTAGAGGCTTTTTCTTTCCTTTTTAAAAAGCCAACACTTACTATTTAATTATAAAACTGTCATTTTGCACAAAAATGGGGTCTTTCTTAAGCTCTCCTCTGCTCTGTGTTCCTCTGACCTAAAATTACAAAGCTGTTTCCCAAGACTTTTATCATGTATGTCTTGTTAAACAGTTCTTATAAATCAAGCAACAGAACAAATCCTGATTTCTTTTTTAAGCAGCGGAAAATCAAAGCTTCTGCCAAAAAAATCTACATAGCCAAGAACGTCAACTAATGTACATTCACTGCTTTCAAGGCTAAAGCAGTTTACACCAGATCGGAAACTCTCCAAGACATATGCTCTTCAGAGGAAGAGTGAGGAAGAGATTTAGAGTTGCACAAAGAGGAGAGCAGGGAAAATTGGATTCCTACTTAGTTCAAGGATTCCTCATGCTCTGTGGAGTGCTTAACCCTGTAATATCCGGGCTTCACACGGCACAGCTCCATCCCCAGGTGGTGCAGGGCTCTAGGACACAAATCAGCTCTGCCATGAATAATACCAGCCTTAAGCCTTTCCTGATGGAAAGCAGGCGGTATCCAAACAGAATGTGCTGCATGCACCACCTGCATCCTTCTCTGCCTAAGACACTATTCACTCAAACCCCAACGTCATCTTCACTCGAGGTAACTGTTTGAGCAGAAATATAGCCCATAGTTTTTGCTGCTCCTGTTGAGATCTCAGCTAGGTTTCTGTATGCTTGGTCTTTTTCTAAAGGGCAGAACAAGGTGAATATTTGGTTTTAAAAAAGCCTCAAAAACTACAAATGAAAAATTACACAGAAAATTGCATTAATTACATCTCTCAAGGAGACAAGATAACCTTTTTGCATCCCCATCTTGTCTTCTTCTCTCTCCCCTGGAAATTCATGAGATCATCAGAGATTCACACGTTCATCTTTGTAGGGGAAAGAAATGACCTACATCATATCCTCAGCAGATATGTAAATAACAGGACTTTAACGTCTCACAGAATTAGCTTACATTTGAAACATTTTCAAAATATTGTTTTAGCTGGGTATAATAGACCACCATAAGATGTGACACACAGCAAACACAGGGCTGCAATTAAACAGCTGGCAAACAGCCAGAAAGAGATAAAGGCCCAGGCTGTCACTTGCTAGACAATATATATAGCTATTTTGGCAGCCAAAACCAAATGTGATAATTGAGCCATGACACATTAAAAAGGCACACAATTTTGAAGGAAAGAGCTCCTGAGCACTAAACAGGGAACATCTATAGTGTGCTTACAGTGAGCCAAGATTGAGGAGTAATAATGAGATTGGACTGATTACAATTCAGTGGTGCAAAGCCAACCTTGTTTAATGCACTGAACCACTGCAAGCAGTTACATACAACCAGACACAAAAATATATGTGTGATGGCCACAAAGGCTGTCAGTATTAGAAAAAATGGGAATCTGAGGAGTGTGTGGCACTGTCTTGAATTATCTCTCTGTGTGTTTCTTTATCTTAACTTGGATTTTATACAGTAGCATTCTTATCTCCCAAAATTACAGTGCATTTGATTTTACCTCCAACACCAGGAAAAGACCCAATATTACAATTGGGTTTTAAAATACAAATATATAGTAATACATGAAGAGGAAATAACTTTTCAGAATCACATTTTTGCTGTAAAAAAAAATTTATTGTGTTGTTTGACACATGAAGAACCTTAACACTGACAGTAATAGCTGTTTGGAAGATAAAGTCCACAATATTTTCTAGTGTTTCACTGCATGTTTTATTAAATAACCTAAGGACACAACAAATGAACAAATGTACCAAATGAAGACATGGTTTTAAGTTGACCCCCAACAGCTATATAAAGCCTCTTATAAATGCACTCCATCAAGTTAACATGCTGACATAAATTGCATTTCCTTCTCAAGTGAAAGACATGAAAGCCTATACGTTGCCAGCTCCCAGTCCATTCCCATCAAGTGTAAGTAATTCACGATCCAAAATTATACTTACATAAAAGAGAAGCTAAATTTAGGCTCTGTAATAGGAAAATCCCGATGAAGAGTTTACTTCCTAATCTTGTTCTAAACTTAACCACGTTACAGATGTATTCAAATAAAGAAATTGCACGTGTACCTTCCCTAACCAAAAGTTGCATTGTATCCAGAGACCTTAAAAAAAAATATAAGAATCGACTTATGGGCCCACGAGCACCAGTGGTATCAAGATGATAGTTGCACAGCTCTTGATAATGTCAATACTGATGAACCAGAACTCGTACTGTGACATCGGCAAAAGCTCTGGAAATGATTCCTTGCAGTGAACATAAAAATAAAAGTGTAAAATACAGAGACTTTAAGAAGTATTTTCACAGAATCACAGAATATGATTGGAAAGTACCTCAAAAGTTCATCTAGTCCAAACTCACTGCCAGAGCAGGACCACCTAGAACAGGTCACACAGAAACTCCTCCAGGTCGGTTTTGAATGTCTGCAGAGGAGACTCCACAACTCATCTGGGCAGCCTGTTCCAGTGTCCTGTCACCCTCAATAGTGAAAAATTCTATGATTCTATGAAGAAATTTTTCCTTAGGTTTCTTTGGAGCCTCTTATGCTCTAGATTCTACCTGTTGCCCCTCGTCCTATTATGGGACATCATTGAGAAGAGTCTGGCTCCATCCTCCTGACACTCGCTCTTTACGTATTTGTAAACATTAAGGAGATCACCCCTCAGTCTCCTCTTCTCCAAGCTGAAGAGCCTCAGCTCCCTCTGCCTATCATAAGGGAGGTGCTCCACTCCCTTCCTCATCTTTGTGGCCCTGTGCTGAACTCTCCATCTTTCTTGGACTGAGTGGCCCAGAACTGGACACAAGATTCCAGATGTGGTCTCACAAGTGCAGAGTAGAGGAGAGAGAGCCTCTTTCGACCTACTGATCGCACTCCTTCTAATACACCCCAGGATGCCATGGGCCTTCTTGGCCATGAGGACACATTGCTGGTTCATGGTCATCCTGCTGCCCACCAGGACCTCCAGGTCCCTTTCCCCTACACTCCTCTCTAACAGTTTGTTCCCCAGCCTGTACTGGTACTCAGGGTTGTTCTTTTCCCAGATGCAAGACTCCACACTTGCCCTTGTTGAATTTCATTAGATTTCTCCCCACTCAATTTTCCAGCCTGTCCAGGTCTCACTGAACGGCAGCACAGCCTTCTGGTGTGTCAGCCACTCCCCCCAGTTTAGTATCATCAGCAAACTTGCTGACAGTGCCCTCTGTTCCCTCATCAAGGTCATTAATGATAATATTGAACAGTCCTGGTCCCTGCACCCACCCCTGAGGGACTCCACTAGATTCAGGACTCCAACTAGACCCTGCCCCATTGATCACAACTGTCTGCGTTCTCTTCAACCAGTTAACAATCTACCTCACAACCTGATCATCCAGCCCACGCTATCAGTTTTGCTGCCAGGATGCTGTGGGAGATGATGTCAAATGCTTTACTGAAATCAAGATAAACCACATCCACTGCACTAGCACCATCTACCCACTTGGATATGAAGATAGGTATCTTCATAAAAAGCTATGAAGTTGGTCAAACATGACTTTCCCTTGGAAAAACCATGTTGACTGCTCCTAATGACCCTCTTGTTCTTTAAATGCCTGGAGACAGCACCCAGGATAAGTCGTTCCATCACCTTTCCAGGGATGGAGGTGAGGCTGACCAGTCTGTAGTTACCCAGCTCCTCCTTCTTGCCCTTTTTGAAGACTGGAGTGACATTTCCTCCAGTCCTCAGGCATCTCCTGTTCTCCATGACTTACTGAAGATGATGGAGAGTGGTTTAGCAATGACTTCTGCCAGCCCCCTCAGCACCCACAAGTGCATCCCATCAGAGCCCATGGATTTATACATATGCAGGTTGCTCAACTGATCCTTAACCCAGTCCTCATCAATCAAACAAAACTCTTCCTTTAACCTGACTTCCGCTGGAGTCTAGGGCTCCTGAGAACAGTCTCCAGCAGTATAGACAGAGGCAAAGAAGGCATTCAGTAACTCTACCTTCTCTGTATCCTCTGTCACCAGGGCCCCCACCTTTTTCAACAGTGGGCCTACATTGCCTCTAGTGTTCGTTCTGTCCGCAATGTATTTGAAGAAGCCCTTTCTTGTTGTCCTTGACCTCTCTTGTAAGGCACAACTCCAATGAGGCTTTAGGTTTCCTAGTTGCCTCCCTACATCCTCTGACGAGTCTTACATTCAGCTCAAGTAACCATCTTTTCCTCCCATGGTCTATCGACTCTCTTCTTTTACTTGAGTTTGCGCAACAGTTCCCTATTTAACCACGTGGGTCTCCTGGCTCCTTTGCTTGATTTCCTACCCATTGAGATGCTCTAACTTACTTTCTTATCTCAAACAAAAATACCTAAGTACTCTAAAACATGCAGATTTCCCCAAAACAAACTCCTTATCCAACTCAAAACACACTTCATATTTAACAACCAGTGTAAATTGGCACTGCCATAGTAGGCTGGGCCAAAATGAGGAACCAGCTTCAATACTTGACTTCATACCAAAAACAGTACAAGAATTTGAAATAATTATGTAAATCTACTTTTACAAAATTAGCTGTGTCATTAAGTCTTAGCAAAGAAAATGAAAAAGCTTAAAAATGACATCACAACATCTAGTTTTGGCTGCCTCCTTGGGAGATGCATAAGATGTGTTATTTCTGCCTGAGGAACAGCAGACTCCTGAGGGTAGCTGTTAGGCAGACCCCAAAAGAAAAATTAAATAATGAGACAAATTTTTCTGAATCCCAAATTAAAAGGAGCATAAGGCGACAATGGCAAGAATGCATTAGTTGATTTTGGGGATCTTATTGATATTTACA
>WBNH01002620.1:0-25103 GCA_013401255.1 Urocolius indicus | reverse complement strand
CCTCTTTGCTACAAGGTAAACCCACACATCCACCATCTGCCTGAATGATCAGATTTCTCCCTTGGGTCTGGTGCACAGCATTTCACGAGTGATATTTGGAGGGGAATGCGCTCTCCTGAGTAGTTGGCTTGGCTTGGCAAGTTGAGATTGCAGCAGAACTCACCTCCAGAGAGCAAGGATCCCCTCTGCCTGGTTCTCTAGATATACCCTCTCATCAACACCAAATCTGCCCTAACCCCTCAAAAAAATCTAAACCAATACAATACAATGCAATACAATATAAAACTATAAAGAAAAGTTCCAGTCTCAACCTGTCCCCAGAAACTACAAACCAGCCTTGTCAACCCTCTGCCTCATAACAGGACAATTTGTTATGCCTTTGGGCAGGCAAGATTGTTGACTTTCCACAGTGAACCCAGCTTTGCAAAATCAAAACACCCCTGGAGGAAGCTGTAGCTCTTCCTTAGCTAGAGGAGAGTTAAGCTCATCATAGAAATCTGTTCTAAGCCATTACTAAACCAAATCTAATTGCTACTTGACTGATCTGAGGGCTTGATAAATTCCCTTGTTAAGAGTGGGTTTGGATCAGACTCACCCATGCAGATTGGGATGTGAGCATTGGCTTTATCCCAGATTAGTTCATCTTACACTGTACAGTCATTGCCCTTTAAAAATGCATTCTGCTGTGTAGTCGTGCTAAGAGACCTGGAGTCTGAGACAACACCAGCATGTTACAGATTTTTCTGTTGTCCCCAAAATGTCCCATCATGCCCAAGTCCAGTCATTGTGCATGTCAACCACGTCAAGACCCACACCAGTCATGTCAGTATCTCTGGCAAAGGCAGTAATTTCAAGTCCAGGTTTGCTTGCATTATTGTAGGTCTATTATGATCTTCTCATAGGTAAGCCCACACACACCCAGCACTTCATTTGTAATACATTCTGCCACAATGTTTCTGAAGTCTCCCTAGCATTCTTTGCTATAATTCTTGAGTAGTTTTAGCTACCTGAGCTCTTGGGCAGACCCATGAGGATTTGTAAGGGAACTGTAATCCATGCCTATGTGAAGCCATTGCATATTATTAACAGGCCTGTTATGGTCTTCCTGAGCTCTTACCAAAGCTTAGAACCAGACCATCTACCCCACCTTCCCTGAAAGGCTTATTTATCAATCAAAGAAAGAAGCCCAGTCCGAAAATACTGCTTTCCATTCTAAACTCCAAACACACGTGCAGGGTACTTGCATGGCTCTGCTTTCTATATATTAAAAACAAAACGAAATTATAGGTGATCAGAAAAGCACAAACAGCTTTGGAAAGGAGGAGGTTTTTTTTCTTTCCACTGAAGAAGGTGTGTGATAGCATTTCGGGTCAGCTACCACATCAGGTTGCTAAGGCAGCTCACAGAGAGAACTGTAAAGGAACAGTTGATCCATGCACAGTCCCAGCTGGCAGAAGCTTAGTTGTCAACAGAGTAAGTGTTGGTTCTGACCAAGGTGTTACACCTAGAACTGTAAGACATATCTTCATATACTGAATTTGGTTTTCTTTTCTGGAAATATTTCTTCATCTGCAAAACAAAGCAGGCAGACATTCAGGACAGAGCTTGGAAAGACCCCAAACAAGGAGTCAATTTACATCTTAGGAGTGTGTTTGTTTGAAGTGGAAATGTACTTTCAAATTCCTCTCATCATGAGGTCTTAGAGAATTAGGTGGAAACTGTCAACCTATTTATTTAACTTTCTGTTGTCAATTTGATATGATTACACTATTCTTTAAAGAGTTGAATCTAATTGTGTCCCCAACATAAATAAGGCTTGTTCTTAGTTTGTTACTGTTAATTCAAAGGACCAACTTCTACCAGGACTCCTGGCTTTGTCAGAATGATGTTATGCTGCTGGTTTTTAACAGCACTGAAGCCATATGTGGAGGGACAAGAGAAAGGCTTGGCCTGTGAATCATACTCCGGTGATTCTGAATAATCATTTTGGAGCAGAAGGATGTACCATTATTTCTGGGCACTCTCTACAGAATATTAATGTAAATAATCCCAGTAAAGGAAAAAATTCTTGGTTGCCTTCTGTTTTCCTTAGGACCGGGCAAAAATTGTACTCCTATGGCTACTTTCAGATATTAGACTATTTCATGACTTTCTGTAGTCCTTGTGTCTCCCTTCAAACATTCTCTTACATCTATTACAAGATTGGTATTTACACTCCATTCCCAGTTGGCAGAATAAAAAACAAAAGCAGCAAAACAGAGTAGTGAGGTGCTCTGTTGAGAGAAACACATCCAATGCATGGCTGTGTTGACTGTGAGGCTAACTTGAGGTTTGTTATCAAGAAGTAAACAGCATCTCATTCACTGAGAGTTACAGAAATATAAAACACAGTTTTTTACCACCAAGATTTTACAGCTGGGAGACCTTAAAGGGCAAAGAGAAGACAATAGAAACTCATGATTCCTTACTTTTATCAAACATTTGATTGAGTCAGTTGCTGTATACAACTAATATCAAAGACACTTATTTGCTCAAGCCAGAGCTGGTTTGGCATTACTTTGGCATTGTAACACTATACTTACATCAATATGGTACAGGGCACAGCAAGTCAGTGCACAGAACAGTAGCACTGCTACGATGATAAGAACGTAGATGACCCAGGAACTGTTACTGCAGACTGCCTGCTCCGATCCTGCATGCAAAATTATTACTGTTATCAATATGAAGAAGGAGAATTCTATTTTTGTTATTAAAAAAGATTAACTACTGGCCAACCAGCCACATTCATTCAGTGTTTTCTGTGGCATTGCCTGTGCTCCTCCAAAGGCTGGTGATGACTACAGGTGGCATGTCAATGAGGAACTCTCTCCCAAAGCAAGAGCTTCCATACCACTTATCAGAAGTTAGAGCCCACACTCATAAGGCAAATAGAAAATGTTTTACTGCAGTATTAAAGCAATACATATTGAAGGCTCTGATAGGAATATATAGGAATTGCATACCAACTATATTGGCAAGCAGCACAGAAGTAGGGAGATACTCTGATCTGAATTATATGCACTGAGCAAAGCAATGCTACTGGAAAGAGTTACAGTTTTGTAAAACCTCAGTTAATGTATATTTGAACTACATAATATATTAAACACTCTGCTTCCCTGATAGGCAGCTGCCATTTTCCCCAACTCACAATACTAGGTTGTTGCATCAGTTATGGCTGGCAGCATAGAATGAGACCAGACTGCAGATGGATCCTTTGCAACTTTTAGGGCCTAGGCAAAACTCGTTTTAGTTATCCAAAGATCTCATCAAAGCCTAGAGTTAAATTGCACCAGTAAGAGCAAAGTCAAGCACTTCATTGCTGGTTTTGTGTTCTTCTTAGCAAATGGTTACAACACAATCCTGAAGAAAAAGAAAAAACCCAGACCCCTGTTTTTAGAACACAGCATGTTCTGCGTGCTACAAGAGTGTGTGAGATCATCTCAGCTGCTACCTGTGGTACTTCAAGTAAATGCCTGAGGACTTATTCTGTACTCCCTAGTGTTTTAGACACAAAGACTCACTATAAAGAATGGTTTATACAAAGAGATTTATGTGACATTAAGGTTTGAGAAGGGACGCTAAAAATACTGATTCATTTCCTCAACTTGACAGATTATTCACAGACACACTGAGGTGTTTGTTGTCTGATTTTGACCTTTTCTTTAAAAAAAGATGAGACATTCCAGTAAGTTCTCTCTTTTATAGTTCCCTCTGGTTGTATGAGGCAGGTAGTCAAACAGTGCCTGTTTCTGTGTCCTAGTACAAGAGGGTGCAGAGGAGAGCACACTCAGAGAGCTCTTTCCCCAGTACTGGAATTAGTCTGACTATGCATTAGTGCTTTACCTGTCCTGAATAAAGTTATCTAAGCTTTTAGTCTGCCTTCTGTATTACAATATGCCTATAGTTATTTAGGATTAAACAAGCAAAAGGGTAGTACCTTTAATCAGTATGATGGTGCCACTTCTACTCACTTCGAGGACAGAGAAATTCTTCAGCACACCAGCACACACATAGACACCACTGTCATTTTCCCCTAAGTTGTTGAGAGTTATCACTATTTTGTTTTCTTCCTCTAAATACTCCAAGCGATGAGCAAAGCCAGGAGCAACAGCTCTATTCTGACGTGAAGCATAAAGCACTCTTTCAGGCTGCTCGTGAGTCTTGAGCAAGTAGATCTCTTGATCCTCATGTGAGCTTTTCAGGACACAGGTAATGTTGACAGAGTGGCCTGGCCATGTGTTGACATAGAGTGGTGACTGCTCAATAACTTCATTTTTAGCTAAAAACAAGAGAGAGTAATGGCTACCACAGACTTACACAGTGCATTTTAACTAAGGAGCAAATGCTGAGGTCAAAACCAGAAAGAACAGTACACAATAATTTAGGAAGAATGACTTTTTTAAAAGGCTCCTTTTAAAGTACACCCTGGCATGTTCTCCTGCCCCAGCATCTGAAAGTAGGACTGACTGAATAGGTTTACCTGCTTCTAAAGGCTTTCCATCTACCCAAAAAATAAACACACTGAACTCTTCTAAGGGAATAAAGCTTCATCGGCTTGCCTTTGAGATCATTGTCTGCTCCCTCCATTGAGACTAAGGCATAGAAAGATCTGTGGACTGTTGTTCTGGATGAAATCCCACAATGTGGATGCCACCAATGTTGAAAATGGTCTGTTCCTTTTGACATTCATGTGGATGAGAAAAATGAAGACGGAATTTATCCCATTTGTATCTGGGGAGGTTGTAAGCATCTTAAGGAAGAGCAGAATCAAAAAGAGATATAAGGCAATTGAATAATTTTTAGAAATGGTACATCATCAACCAGATGGAATTGAATTGAGAAAAGAGAAGTCTAAGGAAGGACATAATGTCTTTGTAGATATAAATGACTGTTCCAGACCCAGCAATCAATAATGCTTCACATGTCTTTGGGACAAGAAAGCAAGAAAATGAATTTTTGGCCAAGTTGTCTCAGATTAGATGGTCTTATCAGAAAGGTAGGTATGTAGAGGAATAAGCTACCAAAGAATATTGCAGATGCAAATATCTTCTAATGCAAAACAACCCCAAACAAATCTTCCCTTCATTAGCAATGACTGCCAAAGCAAGAACTTGTGCCCATTCAACTATTAAGAAGAGAAATAACCCCACATTCCTTTATCCACTGATGCCTAGTTTGCAAACTCTGCCTGGCACCAGCTGCCAATTTGCCTTTTAAGACAAAATAGTAAAAGAAGTTTTCAAAAAAAACCCCAAAAACTACCAAAAAAAAAAGGCTCATTGCTTTGCTAGTTATTCAGAAAGATTTGGGAAGAGCTATGGGTCCCCACAGTTTCCAAACTGCTGCAGCAACCTCTGACTCATGTGAAAACCTGTAGCTAGGATTAGATTAGTCATGAATCGATGTTCTAGAGGTTTTCTATCTAATGTGTTTTGTTCATCTTTTCATGGCACACACCCACACTTTCCTTTAAATCAGAACATTACCTAAGCAGACATGGGTAAATTTCTGTCAGACTTTCCCTCTCATTATGCTTTCTTCCAATGTTTGATTTAAAATCCATAACAGTAATTGTTAATTCATGACATAAAAGGTGGAACTGTAATACCTTTCACCACTACTATGGTTGACTTCTCAATCAGCCCTTTGTGACGGTCATTGATTAAAACAACCTTAGTGCATTGGTAGATATTGGAATCAGATTCCTGTACATTGTGCAGAGTTATCCTGAGTTTGCTTCCTTCTTTTGAATATTCAATGCGATTAGCCAAAGCAGGAAAGGTTAGCACTTTGTTCTGCTTGGAAACGTGAAGCACATTGATTGGCCGTATGCTAGTTTTTAAGTACATTCCCAATTCATTTGCTGAACTGTTCATTGAGCAAGTTATGCTGATGGAGTCTCCTTCCAAAACACTGATAACATCTGTTGACTGTTCATTTTCTCCACCTAAAAATAAGAAATGCAATTGAAAATATATTAGAGTTCTTCTTGATCTATTAATATCAAAGTGGTGTTAAAAACAACTACTCTATCAACAGAACCGCTCTGTAAAATGGGGATGTAGCATTCCTATCCCTGTATAAATCACCATATCTTGGCTGCCCTGAAACCTACAGTATATTTCACGCCCATTGGGCTGAGAAACTCAACATCTCCCCAAAGCTTAAAAGGTCTTGGCAAGGGAGGCTTCTGTCACTCATGCAAAGAATTTACTCTGCTCTGTAGATTCTCAATATGATCCTATTAGTTCTCAAACTCCGACTCTGCCCAGTAACAGAAACCGGTCAGGCATCTAAATCTGGAATTCAAAGGCATAAAAAAATGGCAGAGAATGAAAGAAAATGACATCTTTTTTTTTTTTTTTTCTCTAAAAGGAGACTTCAAGCATCATCAGGAAATGGGATCATGTAGCCTCTTAGGAAGAGAACTGCAAAAGATGTAACTGCAGCCTGTACTAAGGAACAAAGGTATGGAAATAAAAAAGGAGATCTTCTGAGTTCTCTAATGACCTCACTAACAAAGGAAACTGTACAATAAGTACTTATGCAAGGAATAGTGAGGAACAGATAGATCAAGTGGGAAACATCTACAAGAAATTACATTAAAAGCAAAGGAAGAAAAATTACATACAGAGTATTGCCTATCTAGGACAAAAAAAGCATAGAAAGGGTAGAATTATTCAATTCAGGCATGCATACATACTTAACCAATTTATTTTACTAAGGGGTCACAGAAGTCCAACACAGAAAGACCAATGAGAATTTAGATACACTAGATCAATTCAACCTGATCATACATGAGCACATTCCTCTTGCAACACTTGGAGAAGAAATCCAGGCAACCCAGGAGTTGCCAGCAATTACCTTCCAAAGTAGCAGAGAAATGGAGTGTTGGAGAAGGCTGAAGAAGCACAGAGCACTCAGCCTTTACAAGCAGGGAAAGAAAGCCCAGAAAACTCCTCTCCATCAGCCTAAAATCAGTACCTCTAAGCTGACCCACGCTTTCATGATCCAAGAACCCATGCAGCTGAACAGAAGCAGCCGCAATCCATCAATTGTTTTCTCCAAAAGGTCAGGGCAGAAGTTCAGGAGTTCAATTATATTTGCAGAAATCAGTATTTAACTCCTCAACAACCCCTAACTAGAGAATGGCAAAGACACTCAAATATTCTCACAAGTTTTACTGCATCTTCTTTTCAGATGTGCTGATTTATGGATAATAGATTTTTTTCCTCATCTTTGCTGGTTGCTGCCGACAGTCATGGGGGGAAAAAGGGCTGACTGTTTAGAGACATCTTTTTCCTCAGCCTGTTTTTGTCTGAGATTCACACTGTTTTCCCCAAATGTGCCTCCAGCTTGTACTCTCAAAAGTTACAATATTTAGCAATAGATATTTCTAGTAAGGTTTTATGACATCTTTTAATAATTATGTCCGTAGTAATTATCAATATTCATTTCTATACAGTAGTGGGCTGTCCCTGCCAGCCTTAAAAATATAGATACAGTTCATGCTGAAGTATTGGGAAAGCAACTTCCACTTCTTTCTACAGAGAGTAACTCCTGTGCAGAAAAGTTCTGATCACACTTTTTTAAACAAATCTCATTCTATCACTTCAGAGAATGTTTTACAAAGCTCCTCTTGGTTTTCCTAATGGTGAATTTACCAGGAACCTGTTTGAGACAACAGACTGAGGAGTTAAAAATGAAAAAAAGAAAGAAAGAAAACATTGAAACTAGTGAAATGTAAGGGCATCAGTGTTGTACGTACCGTTCTGGCCAGGGAAGCATAAGAGAAGCAGAAGAAAGACAGATGTAGTTGGAAGAGATGACATCCACATCATTTTCAAAGGTCTTTTTAGCTGGTCTCTATTATCTGACTGATGAGTCAAAGGGCTGTGTGCCACAAGCTGGCCTGTTCCCTTCCAGCTACATCAGTTGTCTACCAGAAGAAGTCAGCCATGTGCTGCTTTTGTCTTAGTACCACAACATGAAAGAGACAGGGGGAAGAGAGATTTCTTGAGACGTGCAACTTGGTTTTGACTTCACAGTTAAAACGCCCACAGTTTCCTACTAGTGAACAACTGAGGGCAGGATTAGAAAGATTCTATGATGAGCATCTGCCTTCCCTCTACAGTTAACTGAGGAAAGGTAGGCTCAAAGTTGCGCTTCAGTGCTAAAGACAGTCAAATATCTCCCTCTTGTGGCCTTACTGGAAAGGTAGGTGCTTGGTACAATTAATTCTGTCAGCATTCCCACAGCTTAGCAGCCTGCCTGGTTGGAGGCTACGAATGCAGAAGTCTTGTCATTGTAAGGAGCAAGTGAATGAGAGATGCTCAATTACCTCAGGTAAACCTTAAATTATACTACTAACCCTGCTCACAAAACTACAGGTTTGATCTGCACCTTGGCAATGACAGCGTTTATCATTTCCAAGCACCAGCATGGCCGTGCCTCAGGTGTGCCTCCTGACTTCACATTTCACACATTCTGTAGTACCTGCAGCACAAAAGGCTGCTCAACACCAGCAACAGGGAATCCTGGTGACAGTTCATGTGTAGCTCCTGCTCCTTCCCTAACAGGATGCTCTTCTTGAAGGCACTGTTCTCTGTAAGAATACATTGGAAAAGGGAGCATTCCTAAAGAGATTTTTGAATGCTTGAAAACTTTGAAATGTCATCAGTTACTGTAAAGAAGACAGTGAAATGAACATTCAGTTAGCCCTACAAAGGCTCCCTTATTGGATACAAAAGCAGGTGCCAAGAAATGTCCCTTACTCCTTGTCTTTGCTTTTGCAATATTTAAAAAATAAATCACGACAATAACACTGGATTATGAGCTTGGGAATCACGTCATGGTGATGCTTGGGAATGTGATGAGCATACGAAATAACAACCCAATCAACACAAAGTTACCAAGGAATTACCAGTTTTAAACTGCAGTTTTATTGTGATGAGTATAACAACACGCACCACAAAAACCAAAGTAACTGAAGTGAAATTATAACTATCAAATGATGGCATGTGGTGAGTCAGACTGCTTAGAATCTTTACTTTTATTTCATAAACAAAAATTTGCCTATATTTGTATATTGCAAAGCAACACAATGCAGTTGCTTAGAACAAACACTCACTATTTATAAGCTGTTGATAACAGTTTTTCCTGAGATGTGGGGTGATTCAAGTCTACCAGCACAACACAAGTCAAGAAGGGCAGAGTGAAACAGTTGGTAGTGATGCCTCTGACTATCACAGTCTGCATAATCATCATAAGAAAGAAGAGATGTAAAGGAAAGTTCTTGAGTTACCATAAAGATCAGTCTGTGACTACTTCAGGAAAGCAACTGTCCCTGTTCATCCCTGTTCAACTGTTCATCCTTGGTGCACTCTGCAGACTCTGCAGCTGCTGGGAAGGGCACTCACAGAACTCCTCTCCTCTGGGGTACCAATGGTGTGGAAGGACACAGGTGACCACTGATGTCTGTAAGCACACAATATATACTCCCCTGTGCATTTCCACCTCTCCTTCCATGCAAACACTGCCCAGACCTCATGGTCCATGGGAGCTGATACCCAAGCATGGATGAGCAGGGTAAGGGAAGCTGTGGCTGACAAGTGAGAGGATGCTGTCTGGGCAGAGAGAGGATGGGCAGGGGACCAAGGGATCCTAGAGGACAGGTCTGAGCAAAGCACTGTGGCTGAAGCTTTTTATTGCCATAAAAAAGGCAGCTGTGTGCTACTCACAGGGATGGAGCTACATCTGATGGAGATGAAGGAGCAAAACAAGCCTATTCCTCATCCCTGTCTTTGTCTTAAAGGGGCTGATCCTCCTCTAACTTTGCTTCTTCATGGCTACAGTCTCCCTGCATGGAGCATCCCCCACAGGCTGTTGCCACTCCAGTTCTCCTGGGAGCTACATCAGGGAAACCTGGTGTCCTCCCACATGTATGAGCCCTGTCTCAGCTCCCACTCACCTGTCATGCTGCTGGGTTCATGCTGTCATCCTGTGAATGGAGGCAATCCTCACTCATTCCCCCAGCCCAATATCTGATAACCAGCTCCATGGTGGTGAATGGTGCTGCTGAAAGTTGTTCTCACCCTGAGGTTACTGATGTCTGTGTGGCAGGTGGGATTTGACCTCATGCTGGCTCAGAGTGACAGATCTTTCCCAGTGATGCACTGGGGAATCCCAGCCCTGCCTCTGGCTGTACTGACAGCGACACAGTGTACAATCTATCCCTACAGCTCTACAGGTCTGAAACTCTTCAGCACTAAATCCCCAGCTCCCATTTTGGCCCAGCCTTTGTTCTCCTTTAGAGAAACAAACTGTATGTATTTGTACAACACATCATGAATTTGCAGCTAACAGATCCCCAGGGCTTCTCAACTAGAAAGGATCCAAGGTAAGGACTCAAAGCTTGGGGGAGAGGAGAGAGAAAACATTTCTGGGCTTCAATTGGGTTTAGGGTTTTTTTTTTATCCTCCCTTTTCTTTCTTACTTTTATTGAGAAGACTCTGATTTAACAACTCCAGGGGTTGTTGAACATGAATAACTAACTAATGTGGAGAACTGGGACACTCTGAGCTCTGAGGTTGCATCAATAAACCTTCAAGCTGCAAAAGAAACAGAAGAATTCAAATGTGCAAGCCTAATGATGGAGTTGTTATCTGTGCCTCTGGAGTAACTCAAACACAAAGACTGATGTAGTAATGGACTGCAGAGCACATCTGAAATGCTGAAGCTGGGAAATACAGCATCCTGCCAGAGCTCAGCAGCAGCTCACCCTCACACACACCATCTGCTCTGTTAAGCTGAGGGCACAGCCTTGACCTGCCCATGATCCTCCCAGGAGCAGAGAGTTGGGGTTCACATACCCTTCCTGGCATGTTGTCTCCTCCCATCACTTGCAGGCTTGTGATACCTTCCTCTTGCCTCTCCATGCAGCCCTTCTACTGGGTTTGGTGCCATGAGAACAGGCACAACCTGACACTGGTGGTAGGCTCCTCTCATGCTCCTCCAAGGCTTATCTGCAACAACACTAGGCTGCTCCTGCCAGGCTTTTCTCCTGCCACCTCTCTCTGCCAGGGGTTTTCTGGCTGGATTCACCTGTGCCATGCAAAGCATGGTTTGACACAGCTCTCCTCATCCATCTGCACAGCTACCACATGGTCAGCTGGAGATGGCTCTGTTCTGAAGGCCTTAGAAAGCTCTGGTGACCTGTGGGCAATGCTGGAGAATGCTTCAGCTCTCCTCGTTGCTCTACAAATGCTTTACAAAGGAGCCCAAAACCTGTTGCCAGCTCTATGCTGGGATTTCAGGGTTGAAAGCACTCACCTTCCTGCTCTGATCAAGACCCTTCAGCTGGTTTAGAAGTGAAAACCTGAGCATCTGCGTGCCCCTGCCCCACATTGCCATAATGACTCCAGCAAATCCTCCCTGAAGGTGCTTCATGGCCACTGTTGGCACTCACATCCATTCAAACCCAGCACTTCTCAATCTGGATTACCAGGAGAGCTGATCTGTAACAATGCAAAGGCTGGGGATCGGGGCTGAAGCCATGACAGGACATTGGGGGCAGAGAAAGGATAAGAGAAATGGGCTTAGGCTCAGTATGCTGTTTTCCAGGAGATAAGGCAGATCCCCTTGGCCATCTCAGTGCTCAGGGGCTCCAGAGGCACTGCAGGCCAACATGTTCCCTGTCTTCTGTTCCCTCGCTTTACAGCTTTTCAGGGCACAGCACATGAAACCACAGGCTGAGAGACACAACAGTTAGAAAAGCCCAATTGTTCACATTTTCTCTTCAAATCCTTAATGGCAGAGAAGATTCAGGGAGCCCCCAGCACCAGCTATTAGTTAAAACACAGATTCAAGCTGGCAGATGGAGCTAATGATGAGCTTCCCCATGCCCTGCTCTGCTCATGCAGCCTCTGAGCCTCAGCTGGGGCATGGGCAGAGCTTAGTGTCTCCTCTGACTTTCCTTGGGCCAAAGGACATCAATCAGTGCAGTGCCACTGGAATTTTCACGAAGACAAGGTGTGCAGGTCTCTGGGGCCAGCAGAGCAGATTTGGGCAGCCTCCATAAGGGCTGTGGCCTGGGTCCAGCCCTATTTGCACAGAAAGGGACAGAAGCAGCTTCAAAGCAATGTGCACAGCCCTGGTCTGGGCTATTAAGCCACCAAGAGCAGGGATTTCTCCTGCACTTTGTCAATCCTCCCCACAGGGAAAGTTCAGCACAGGAGAAACAGGAGCAGCACACAGATCACTGACCCATCTGAGCTCCCTCTCACATCACTTCTACCCTGACAACAGCTGAACATCTTCACCAGGCTGCATTTCACTGACACCAGTCCCTGCTCCATAGAACAAGCCTATTGAAGAAATGTCCCTTGGCTATCTTGAAATCAACCTTTGAATTAGCCTTTTAGATTGCCCATTGTAGTTTGGCTTAAAGCATTGCTTGGCTTTCTCTCCCTCTCCAGGTTTGGGATCTTTCTTTACAGACAAGAAACAGAACAGGTCAAACCCCTCCAAAGCTCTTCAGTGCTGGCAGGGCTGCACAAGGGCTGGCTTATCCCTCCCAGCCTCACATACCCTGCAGCAGTAGGATCCCCCACTCAAAGGTGCTGAAGCCACAGATCTTTACAGCCCACTTGTGCTGCAGGTGCCAGTGCAGCTGCTCTGCTCAGGAATCAATGACACGACATGGCTCAGGGAATCAATGTCCCAGCGACATTGACCACACTCTTTAGAGCTGCTGCACAAGCCACAGCTGGAGCTGAGGTTTCAGTTGCATCCCAGGGGAGGAAGGGGATGTGCCACCCAGTTCACTCAGGGCTTCCTGGTAATCATCCAGACTCCATTTGCCATGGGACAAACAACAAGGAGACAAAGACTGTGTCCTGGGACACTTGGGATGGGGATGCTAATGCAGGACAGAGC
Source organism: Urocolius indicus (assembly GCA_013401255.1). NCBI lineage: Eukaryota > Metazoa > Chordata > Aves > Coliiformes > Coliidae > Urocolius > Urocolius indicus. Next base: position 12,128 of record WBNH01002620.1, on the reverse strand, counting down.
TCAGCCTGCACAGCAGAGCCCTTGAAGGGCAATGTGTGCCAGCTGCATTGCTGGTTTAGAGAGTGGCACTACTAGGGGGAGGGGGAGATGGCCCAGAAAAGGCCTTATTGGGGTGCAAGTTCTCCTGGCAGAGGCCTGGGAGGGACTCAGCACTTGAGATTTCATCTGCCTCTGCAGAGACCCAAGTGCCAGCATCATCCTGGCAGGGCAACAGCACCATCTGCTGCTGTGAGAGCCTCAAATCCTGCACACCTTTGCTCCCGGCTCTGCCCAGCAGCATTGGTTTGCTGAGCAAAGTTCCATCTGGCCTGTGACACCTCCCTCATCCTGGCCAAGCTCTGTAACAGCTACACACCCCTGGAGGAGTCTCTCCTCTCTGGTAATCAATGATAGGACAAGAAGAAACAGGCTCAAGTTGCCCCAGGGGAGGTTGAGGCTGGAGCTGAGGCAGAACTGTTTCCCTGAGAGGGGTGTCAGCCCCTGTGCCAGGCTGCCCAGGGAGCTGGGGCAGTGCCCAGCCCTGGAGGGATCCCAAAGCCATGGGGCTGAGGTGCTGAGGGCTGTGGGTCAGTGCTGGGCTGGGCAGGGGGAGGGCAGGGCTGGGACTACAGCAGCTTCCAGGGCTTTTCCAATCAAAATGACTCTGTGATTCTATGATCATCAAGCCCATCCAGCTGTGCACAGCAGATAAATGGGCACTGGCACTGCTAACCCTTTGCATGTAAGTCCCACATCATCCACCTTGTTACTCTGGTCACTCAACACAAAGCCCAAATCATGTTTGGATGGAATCAATGTGAGGAGTATCCCTCATGATAAATGAGGAGAAGTGTCTGTGGTGTTTGGAATCATGGTGAGCCACACAGTGCCCATGGTTCCCCACATCTGATACAACTCCACGAGTTCCCCTGTGGAAATCACGCACAAAGAGTTAAACGTGCCAGTGCCCACTCATCTCTTGTGCAGACCTGGGAGCTGGAGACCTGAGAGATTTTGGCTATAAATCATGAAATCAAGCAGAAAAACATCTCCCAAAGGGTTTTAGCAAGGCCATAGTGCCTGGGGTGAGACCTTTGCCTCAGGAACCATAGAGACCCCAGACATGGGGGAGATTGAAAAATATCCCCAATAGATCCTCTGGCTACAGTGAAGGTGAAGAATGAGAAAATGAAATATTTAGTAGATACTGGAGCTACATATTTGGTTTTAAATACTTGTAAAGGTCGTCTAAGCAAAGAGGGAGTGTCTGTTCTTGGTGGCAGGGGGAGAAAGGAGATCAGGCCCTTCTTTCAACCCATGAAATCTGGAATTAGGAAGCAGGTGTTAACCCAGCAATGCCCGATTGCCCTGTGATTGCCCTGAGAGACACTTGGTGGGTTCATTGAGCAAACCACCTTCAACCAAATCTAAATTCAAGTGCATGTACCTGAAGATAAGGCCCTGAAAGCTCAGCTGTTTCTGTTACAGGATTGAGAAGAATCATCAGGGATCCCAGAAGTGGAAAACATGATGACTCCCTTGTCTGGGCTGTGGGAGCTCCTGGGTGATCACAAGCAGCATAAGCTGTAACGATCCATCTGAAACCTGGTAAGATGAAAACGGCACTTGATGAAGTTAGGGGCTAAGAAGGGATTGTTACCAAACAAAGAGAAATGTATAGCTTTTGGTTTATTGTGAGAGTGTTAATCAGAGTAGAATACTCCAGTTTTACCAGTGAGAAAACTCCCTTCCCATGAACATTGATTGGTACAGGATCTAAGAGCAAGAAATCAAACTGTACAGGATGTTGACTCTGCAGTGGCCAATCCTTCCAGCCTCCTAAAGGCCTCACAAGGAACTGACCAATGATTCTCAGTGCTGCATCTAAAAAAATGCATTGTTTTCCTGCATCTCACTTGAAACCAGTAGCCAAGAACTGTTTGAATGGGAGAATCCCAGAACTGGCAGCAAAGTGCAATGATGCTGGGCCGTGTTGCCACGAGGGTTCAAAAAAGAGCCCTCTGATACTTGGGAATCAGCTAGCCAAACAATTAGAGGGATGGAAAAAGGATAATGAAAAGTTCACATTGCTGCCACGTGTGGATGACACATGAACAGCAAGAAACTACTACAGATTTGCCAACGGGCCCCTTGAACTCTTTGCGACGAGCAGGTTAGAAAAGTGTCACTGGAGGAAGCTCAGATCACTCTGTCAGAGGTCACCTGCCTGGGGTTTACAAGTTTCTCAGGCACGGGGAGCCGAAAGGAAGGATGCAATCCCCCAAATCCCCGAGCTGTCCCTGAACCTGAACTCTGAGCAGTGCTGGGAACGGCCGGATGATGTCGCCGACGGATCAGGGACCGAGAGCCAAATGGCTGGCTGAAGCGCTGTGGGGAGGACGTGGGTCAGCGTGCACTCAGGGTTGTGAAGATGCTTTCAAGAACTAACTGAAAACAGGCTTTGGTGAGGGCTCCACGGCTTTAGGGCTCCTACATTCAGAGAAACCATTTCAACTGTTTGTACATGAAAATAACAAATTGCCGAAGCTGGGATCCTGGAAAGGACCAGGAGGGTATTTTCCCAAAGGATTGGCCAATGTTAGTAAGGGCTGAGGCTGCCACCACACTCGTGATTCAAGGAGCCTGGAAATTTACACTCAGGCAAAAACTGACTGTGTTTGTACCCCATGCAGCCACGGCTGGTTTGGAACAGAAGGCTGATCACTGCTTCTCCCCAGTGGAAAGCTGAAGGATCAAAGCTGTTTTACTTTCAATTCAATGTCATCCTGTTCCAGTAACAGCCATATTAAATCCCCCATCTTTCCTCACAGCAGATCCTGGGGAAGAGGAGTTGGTACCTGACTGTTTGCAAACTATAGAACAGGTGTATTCCAGCTGAATGGGCCTGAAGGGTGTTCCATTAGAAAAACCTGAGTGGGATTTGTTGATGGCAGTAGCTTTATGGAAAGAGGTGAATAGAAATTTGGATACACTATAGTAACACAGACTGAGGTTAAAGAAGCTAAAGCCCTACCTACAAATACATAAGCACAAAAGGCAGTCAGTAGGCTTGCTGAAGGCCACACAGCTTTCAGAAGGGGAAACAGTTAATATTTGGACTGATTCAAAGCTTCTATTCAGGGCTGTGCATCCTCATGGGGCTATTTGGAAAGAAAGAGGACTTTTGAACTCCCAAGGCTCACCTGTTAAGTATGGACCCAGATGCAGGAGCTGTTACAAAAGGTCAGCCTACCAAGTAGCAATAATGCACGGCAAGGCTCACCAGCTTGGAGGCACTCCAGTAAATACTGGAAACAGGCTGGCAGGTAACTATAAAAGAAGCCTAAAGAGTGCTTCCCTGTTATAGATTTCAGTAACACCACCTCAGGTGTAAATGTCAGGTGATTCCTCCCAAACAGAAGGTGCTGGGAAGGAATGTTTTTGNCCTTCTTTCAACCCATGAAATCTGGAATTAGGAAGCAGGTGTTAACCCAGCAATGCCCGATTGCCCTGTGATTGCCCTGAGAGACACTTGGTGGGTTCATTGAGCAAACCACCTTCAACCAAATCTAAATTCAAGTGCATGTACCTGAAGATAAGGCCCTGAAAGCTCAGCTGTTTCTGTTACAGGATTGAGAAGAATCATCAGGGATCCCAGAAGTGGAAAACATGATGACTCCCTTGTCTGGGCTGTGGGAGCTCCTGGGTGATCACAAGCAGCATAAGCTGTAATGATCCATCTGAAACCTGGTAAGATGAAAACGGCACCTGATGAAGTTAGGGGCAAAGAAGGGATTGTTACCAAACAGAATTGTATAGCTTTTGCTTTATTGTGAGAGTGTTAATCAGAGTAGAATACTCCAGTTTTACCAGTGAGAAAACTCCCTTCCCATGAACATTGATTGGTACAGGATCTAAGAGCAAGAAATCAAACTGTACAGGATGTTGACTCTGCAGTGGCCAATCCTTCCAGCCTCCTAAAGGCCTCACAAGGAACTGACCAATGATTCTCAGTGCTGCATCTAAAAAAATGCATTGTTTTCCTGCATCTCACTTGAAACCAGTAGCCAAGAACTGTTTGAATGGGAGAATCCCAGAACTGGCAGCAAAGTGCAATAATGCTGGGCCATGTTGCCACGAGGGTTCAAAAAAGAGCCCTCTGATACTTGGGAATCAGCTAGCCAAACAATTAGAGGGATGGAAAAAGGATAATGAAAAGCTCACATTGCTGCCACGTGTGGATGACACATGAACAGCAAGAAACTACTACAGATTTGCCAACGGGCCCCTTGAACTCTTTGGGACGAGCAGGTTAGAAAAGTGTCACTGGAGGAAGCTCAGATCACTCTGTCAGAGGTCACCTGCCTGGGGTTTACAAGTTTCTCAGGCACGGGGAGCCGAAAGGAAGGATGCAATCCCCCAAATCCCCGAGCTGTCCCTGAACCTGAACTCTGAGCAGTGCTGGGAACGGCCGGATGATGTCGCCGACGGATCAGGGACCGAGAGCCAAATGGCTGGCTGAAGCGCTGTGGGGAGGACGTGGGTCAGCGTGCACTCAGGGTTGTGAAGATGCTTTCAAGAACTAACTGAAAACAGGCTTTGGTGAGGGCTCCACGGCTTTAGGGCTCCTACATTCAGAGAAACCATTTCAACTGTTTGTACATGAAAATAACAAATTGCCGAAGCTGGGATCCTGGAAAGGACCAGGAGGGTATTTTCCCAAAGGATTGGCCAATGTTAGTAAGGGCTGAGGCTGCCACCACACTCGTGATTCAAGGAGCCTGGAAATTTACACTCAGGCAAAAACTGACTGTGTTTGTACCCCATGCAGCCACGGCTGGTTTGGAACAGAAGGCTGATCACTGCTTCTCCCCAGTGGAAAGCTGAAGGATCAAAGCTGTTTTACTTTCAATTCAATGTCATCCTGTTCCAGTAACAACCATATTAAATCCCCCATCTTTCCTCACAGCAGATCCTGGGGAAGAGGAGTTGGTACCTGACTGTTTGCAAACTATAGAACAGGTGTATTCCAGCTGAATGGGCCTGAAGGGTGTTCCATTAGAAAAACCTGAGTGGGATTTGTTGATGGCAGTAGCTTTATGGAAAGAGGTGAATAGAAATTTGGATACACTATAGTAACACAGACTGAGGTTAAAGAAGCTAAAGCCCTACCTACAAATACATAAGCACAAAAGGCAGAGTCAGTAGGCTTGCTGAAGGCCACACAGCTTTCAGAAGGGGAAACAGTTAATATTTGGACTGATTCAAAGCTTCTATTCAGGGCTGTGCATCCTCATGGGGCTATTTGGAAAGAAAGAGGACTTTTGAACTCCCAAGGCTCACCTGTTAAGTATGGACCCAGATGCAGGAGCTGTTACAAAAGGTCAGCCTACCAAGTAGCAATAATGCACGGCAAGGCTCACCAGCTTGGAGGCACTCCAGTAAATACTGGAAACAGGCTGGCAGGTAACTATAAAAGAAGCCTAAAGAGTGCTTCCCTGTTATAGATTTCAGTAACACCACCTCAGGTGTAAATGTCAGGTGATTCCTCCCAAACAGAAGGTGCTGGGAAGGAATGTTTTTGCTGGCTGGAAGCTTGCCTTAGGATGCATGAATATGCTCTGGAATCTGGGGATCTGCTCATTACTCATTGCCTCACTGTCCTATACTCAAGTATCTCCTCTCAGCTAGTTCAGTCTTGGCTGAGCCCACCTCCTGCATGAAAACCTCTGGCAATTGCTCCCAAACAAAAGATTACTGCCACACAAGGGGTGCAGGGAGTAAAGAAGTTCCTCCCCCTTCATCTTCTCTTGGGTGCAGAATCTCCACCAAATCTGGGGCTTGGGGCTTTGCTACATAACTAATGTCCTTATTCTCACTCATCTGAACACTTCAACTCTTGAAAAGCTCAGCTCCAAACCTGAAAACGTCTTGCCACTGCGCCAAAATGAGAGGCTGTCAGAAGGAAAGCAGTGGCTGCCCTTAAGTCTTTCCTTAGGACTGCATCAGAACACCTCCACTTAAGATGGGGCTTGGGGCTTTCCTTCATGCCTGACCATCCCAACACTCTCAACGTTCTGACTCCCCCAAAAGCCTGGCTCCAAAACTGCAAACTTCTCACCCCTGCTCCTACGATGGAGTGCCAGGAAGGAAAGAAGTGCCCACCCTTAATCTTCCCTTAGAGGTGCATCAGAATCTCCACCAAAGCTGAATCTCAGCACTTTCCTTCTTTCCTAACAATCCTGACACTCCCCCAGCTCAACATCCTCCATCTCAAAATAACCTGGCTCCAAAACTGAAAACATCTCCCCTTTGCTCCCACACAAGGGGTGCCAGGGAAGAAGGAAATGCCTCTGCCAACACTGGGACTCAGGGCTTCCATACCAATGGTGTCCTCAGCTTTGGCTGTGGGCAGCATCAACCCCCTCTACAGGCAGCTCTGTACAGCAACGTGCTTGTTCTTGAATGAGAGAAAAAAGCCTTATACCTTTGGATTGTTAAAGTCCAAGTTAAAAGAAAACACCTGCACAGGTCTTTGCAATAAACACACTGCACAAGGGATGCTGCTGTCATCAGCCAAACTGCTGAGTTTGAAGCTCCAACTGTGGTGAAAGAGTACAGAGTCATTACAGAAACTGTAAAAGCAGTGATTTTCTCTTTAGGGCAAAAAAAAATCCTGTGTATTTGTACTAGGGGCCACACAGGGTTTTGTTACATGACAGGGAGGTGACCAACAGAGACCATTTTCCTCCTAAAACCGTATTTCCTGATACTTTGTGCCTGCTTAGGTTTCTCCTCCCATAGACAAGTTGCTTTGCTTTCCTTCTGCATCCCCCACAACAGCTCTGGTAGCCTTGAATGCACCACAAAAACCAACCTGGAAGCTTTGCATCAGATGAATGAAATAATGAGGTTGACTCTTCTTTCCAAACAGTTCACATTTATTGATAACAATAAAAAAAAACCTTTTAAAGACTTATCTGTATTTTATTACCAAGAATGAGGTATTATTTATACAAAACATTTACAGGATTTGATATGCAGTTCATGAGTACAGACAGGAAAGTGCAGGAGGACACTGGGAACAGGGGGAAAAAAAGCCAACAGAGGAGTCATTGGCTGGGAGAAAGAAGAATAATATCACACAACAAAAGACCAGGTTATGGGAAATGAATTAGCCTGCAGTGATCAAGTCATATTGCCACAGCACTTTGCTTAGAGGAGGATGAACTATTGTTTTGCTGGAATTCTGTCTCCCCACAGCTGCTTGTGCTGTCATGTGCTTTGAGCTCTGAAAGATGTGTTAAGATTAACAGCAGGGAAATCCCAAAGTGCCACTTTTGAGCCAGCTCAAGTGAAAAAAACAAAATAGAGATCTTCAGACTTGAAAAAGTGACTGCAATTCATTAAGGTCTACAAAGCCAGACACCTCTGGACAGATGTGGAGTGTTGAATGAAGCAGTTTCTTTACAGTTGTCAGCAAAATCGCCATCTGAGAGAGAAAGAAAGGGGACCATCTTCAACCCTAGACAGCCTGGTAGATGGAAAGTGGTATTTGCCAAGAGAAACAAGTGTTACTACATTAAGCTCTCTGTGCCTCCTGCTCCCCTGGGCCTGGGAATATGGGATCCTGCATGTCAAGAATGAAACCACCTCTGCAGCATGTGGGGTTGCTCGTAGCAGGAGCCCAGAGCTGCTGGACACCAGAGAGGTGCCTGGCTCACACAACAGCACACCTGGGCAGCCTAAGGGACAGTCAAACATAAATAGCTGATAACCAGCTGAGCTCTAAGAGGCTGTGTGGAAAGATCAGGCAGGGTCTAACTACAAAAGTCCTGCTTGCATTTCAGACTGGAATCTTCTCTGCTACAATGCCAGGTGTGGCTTGCAGCTACCTATAAACAGGCCTTTGCTCAGCACTTCAGGCTGTTGTGCCTTTTGCTGGGCTCAGTGGGAAAGAACATCCGAACAAACTTATAACAATAAGAGTTTAAGTAGGACTGCTTGGGCCTGGGTAGAGTAGGGGCAAAATGCAATACACCAGCTCACCACTGGAGTGGCAAAAGTGAACGTGGTTGAGCAGGCACTGCTTAGACTGTGTTCAACTATCACTTCAAGTGGAAATCCCCCTGCTTTCTGCCTACATTAAAGCTTGCACCACTCAGAATCAAAGCTCTCCATTTCTGACTTGCACAGGGAAGGACAGGAGACAAGAGGGACTGAGAAGTGCACAGAAGGGTGTGAGCCATATCTCCTTTAGACTGATTTAAGCAGCAAGCTCAAGTTCTGCATAAATTCCTGACAAGAGAAGTCTCTCAGTAAAATCAGTTCCTATGGAGTGTATTAAGGAAGTGAAGCTCCAGCACAGAGGTGGGAACAAATCCTCAGACCAACTCTGGATCAGCCCAGTGTGACACAACAAGAGAGAGCCTGCTCTCTGCCTCTCTCTCCACAGTGCTTCAAGCACAAACCCAAGGAAAAGAATTAATTGCTTTAACCCATCAAGACCCAGAGCTCAAATTCCTCCCCTCTCCAAACGTGCTCATACAAAAGGTTATTAGTGTTTACAGCCTGGCCACAGCTCTGTGGGCATGCTTGGAAAAGAATGGACTCACAAAGTCAAGTATCCAGCAACTGCTTTTGTCTCAGACATCTACTGGTAAGAGGAAGAGAGTTTGCAGCAGTGGAAGATCACAGGGGATTGCTTAAGATGCAAGGAATGTCCTGACAGGAGACTCACAGTTGATCTCTAATGCACTAAGGAGCATTTTTGGTAGGGTTTCTCTTTTTTTGCTTTAACATTTACAGAGTTTAGAAACAAACATCTGAACTGATGCACTGGTCATTTTTCTATTCAACAAGAGCCCTTGTTTTCAGAGTTAGGATTTGTGCACACTTGCAAATACATTTATGGCTGAGTTGGGAAAGAGAGTTAAAGAGACAAGCTGTTGGATCTATCAAGGATCAAAACCACTAAGTTTAAAATTCAAACAGCTACTCGACTATCTAGAAAAGGCTTTTGTGGGGTGGGGTTTTTTTGCACAATTGCCAGTTGAATATGCTGTATTGCAGTCAGCTGCCACAGGCAAGGGTCCAGCCATCTCATCCACTTGTTTTTCATCTGTTGTGGCACTACCTGGAAATCATGGAGCTGGAATGGGACTGGCTAGAAGAGGTGGTGGCAGCACTCAGCTGGGAGAATCCACTGTGACTCGATTCAAGGCTGGTCATAGATCCCCTGCAATACAAAGCAAAGCAGTGTTAAGCTTCAGAAGGGTTTTGATTTCTGCTCTGAATCTACAAAGTATTTGTTTGCACACTGAATAAAAAACAATTCACAGTTTTGGTGCAGATACTCAAAAGCTTTTCCAGCCCCTTCACCACATAACATAATGGGGCCACCAAACACCTTGCACAAAACAGATGCTGTTTCAAGAGACTGAGAACTACATTCAGTCAAGTATACCAACTGGCAGGCAACTGAACAGACTCAGGTTCATTTTGAGTTGCTCCTATTTTCTACATGACAACCTGTCAAGCCCAACAACTCAATGCCCTCCCAGCAAAGTGACCAGGGATGATTACAATAACTAATTAACACCCTCTTAAACATTAGTTGCCCCCAGTGCCAATACTGACTGGGTTTTGTGTCCTTTTTTTGGAGGCCTAAGAAAACTCAAGTCCTCACCATTTACTTGTCAAGTGACCTTGACATTGGCTTGATCATCTCCCTATCAGCTGACATACCTGAAATCTTCAGATCCTATCACTTCTGTATAGTACATCACTTTGCACTTGTGAGAGGAGACCTGTAGTGATGCTAACACATCATCCACACGAGGCAGGTTGGTTGTAGCACAGGCAGGCATGCTATGGAATTTCCACTGGAGGATATAAAAGCCAGGCCACCTGGTCACATGGGAACCCTGGAAGCAGTCACACATTAAAAGTTAACTTCATTAACACAAAGATTTGTAGGCTTTACATTTCTTTTCCAAGCTTAGAAAAAAAACTGCCTATGTGCCCCTATCTTTTTCTTCCCCAATGCCAGTATTTTGATTCTTCAGCCAACTGGCAGTACTGGGCAACTCTCCCCACACAGCAGAGCTCATAAAAGTTATGGCACAACACCAGTGGCTCCTCCTGCTTTTTGACAATATCAAGAGGTTAGGACTTAAATATAGTGAAAAGTTTTTGTTTAAACAATCTTTTTATTTCCCATTTCTTCTCATTAACAATTGTCCTGTGAGACAGTGGAAGAGCAGCTGAGGCTCCTGCCTCACAGAAAGTGCAGTTCAAGAGGCCACTGCCCAGATTTACAGTTTAACACATCTTAGATGACTTAAGAAGCTTCTTTTTCAAAGGCTCTTCGACTCAAATCAAAAGGAATAGCAGTAGCAGAGGATGATTGCAAGTGTGCTGCAAATACTATCAAACTTAGTAATTAAAGGGTAGGTTGCAAGTGCCATTAAAAACCCTTCAGGAACCTTGGGCCATAGGACACTCCTTTGGTCCCTGTTAGAGGGACAAGCACTCAGCAGCTGAGCCTTAATGTCCAGATTCCTCTCATTACTGAGGTAAGACAATGTGATTTTTTCAAACACAGCTTCAGAAACTAAGAGCCAAAACTGCAGCACAAAGCACGTCTTGCTACTTTCTAGATGGCTTCCCTATTTTCCCTGCTGATCAATCTCAGTCACTTGTGCTGAGGCAGCCTCCCCCTCCCAGCAATCCAATCCCTTTCTCTGCCGCAGGCAGCTGGGAACAGCTGAAATAGTGGCCCCAGGCAGGCAGACAGCCCAGAGCTGCAGCACCACTCAGTCATCAATACCAACTGTGAATTAGGACATGTCATCTTGAAGCCTCCACCTGCTCCTCACAGGAGGATTCAGCCTTCTTACCTGCACACTCTCCCCTTCTTTGCAGATGAGAGGAGACTCCACCATACTGTAATCACGCCCCAACTGCCAGACTTTGTCTATCAACTGGACATTGTTCCCACCAGGACATGTAATACTGTGAGCTCCCAGAGAGTCCTTTTTAGGAGGCTGTGGGGCTCTTTTGGAATGAAAGATGTTAAAAACAATGTCGCCCTTGCACACATCAAAATCCCACGTGATCACAGATGAGGCATCCACAATCTGAATGAGAACCTGAGACACAAAAGTCAAATTAGACAACAGCAACCTGCTCAGTAAAGACAAAGGATAGAGCTTCTTATTGCTGGGCTTAGTTTCAACTATTAAAAAGTTACTGCAGATACAAATTCTCTGCTGATGGAGTGCCTTTATTTTAACACATGACTTTCAGAAGCTCTCAAGTAGCTTCTGAGAATATTTGTCTTTGCTTAGAAGGATATGGCTTTGAATAGAACAAAAAACAGTGAGATTTTCTAAATGGCAACAAAATGATACCAGGAACAGTCACCAATTTCAGCTACTAAAGCATCAATATGCACCAGAACTATACAAGAATGAGGCAGAAGCATGGCAGCTTAAGAGAGTTTTAAACATTTTTCAGTTCAAAGAGTCAGAGTCCAGGGCAGGGGGTTGAGATGAAAGAAAAGAAAGGCAGGCTGCACCCATACCTCATGTGGAGCTCCTTTGAAGACACTTGCTGACTGGTAGATTGTTTCAGTCCAAAGCTTTATGTCTTCATTTTCCAACTCCTCTGCTGTGCGGTAGAGGGACTTGGGGACCAGCCCACCCTCTGGTACTTCACACTAAAAGCAAGAACAGCCATTAAGAAGTATCCCTCCTGTACATCCATGCCCTGCCATGCTCTCTGCCTACTAGCTTTAGAGACAGTCACATTCAGCAAGTCCTCCAAAGAATGAGATTAATAGAGCGTGATAGTAGTTTTATGGCCTGTACATCATACAGGCAGATTTATTTTACCATGATCTAGTTTAGGTGTGAGTTTACAGTATTGCACACCAGAGGAACAGCTCTTATATACACACACCAGCCACCACCACAGAAAATGACTGTGCAAATGCTAGAGTGATCACCTACACTGCCCTAGACTGAAGAAAGATGTGAGCCACTTAATCTGGAGGAAAGTGGCAAAAGCAACTGAGTCAAAAAAACAGAGCCTATGGAGACCTGAAAGGACTGAGGTAACGCCACTGAAGGATGATGGGGAGCTAC
>WBNH01002619.1:0-135313 GCA_013401255.1 Urocolius indicus | reverse complement strand
AGGACTCCCAGGTCTCTCTCTTGAGAGCAGCATGTCAGTGCTATAACCCTCAAGAACTCCTCCACTACTTCAAAGTCAACAGGACTAGGGTCATGCATCTGCAGAAATCAACCCAGCACCTCATCCAGCTCCCCATCTGTCACTCAGGTGGATTGCTGGTCCCTGCCCACCCTCCCCTCCCTTTTCAGCACCCTCCTCATCTCACCCGTTGGCTTATTCAATTACTTGCTTTCCATATCAGTGCTTTTACAGTAGCACAGTGTGAAGATGCAGCATTAAATGCAGCAACAGACGTGAGGGGTGAACATTTAAGCTGGTAAAGAGCAATAGGATCTCCTTCAGAACATAAAACCAAAAACCAAAACCTCATCATTCACCGTTAACGTCTTGTGTTTGACCTTGCAAGCATAAAGCTTTGGAGTAATTACTACCAGCAACTGCTAAGGGTGACAGCTCGTAGAGTCAGTACACACATTGCACTTATTTCAAAGCTCTTGCAATTAATTCTGCTTTATGTGACAGTAGCTATGCAGTAACTTTCCAAGATGGCATCATTATTTTTTTTCCCCCTGAAAAATGGTACATCTTACAGAAAAGCAGGACTCTCCTATTGGCAGGATGAGCTAAGTTACTACAACAAAAGCAACGATTAAGGGGAAACAAAATTACTTTCATTATAAATCAAGTTCAATCACCCTATTGCTTTGTATTTAATAATAAATTTTAATTAATTAATTTAGCATCAATGCTTTTTTTTTTTGAGATTCCACCTGTGGAATATTAAGCACACTGTAACTCAAGGATTGTATTCCCCTTGCAGTTTTACCTGATTTTGCTTCTTTTAGGTAGGAAGAAGGGGTTGTCAAGGCAGGGATCCATTCCCATGGTGAGAAACCTCTTTGCATATCAGCTGTCTGCTTCCCCCTACAGTGTGCAGAGCTAATGTGCTAGTGTTTGAGAATCTCATGGTCCTTAAAGTATTTGCCCTCAAGTACTCCTGGGAGTGCAGGGAGGTGACTTGAGCTTCAGCTGGCAGCCCTGGAACTGGGACAGCCCCAACACCACTTATCAAAGGTCCAGGAGAAAGAGATGGTGCAGCAGAGCGGACCAACTCCCACTCTGGGCTTGCATCCTCATCTCACACCACCTGGAGCCTGGACAGACATAAGTTCTATCAGAAAGGAGATTTATTTTAAAAGAAGGGAAACAAAAAAAACCCACCCCAAACCAGAACAGTGTAATCTGAGCAAAGGGGAAGGGAAGGACTTCAGGGCTCTCAACCACATAGCAGCAGTGCAGTCCCACCTCAGCTAGCAGCCTGTCTGCCAGCTAGGCTGGGTTGCTCTGGCATTTAAGAGCCAGCGCTCAAAGCACTGCTTGGAACACAGCTAGACAGGGGATGTTCATCTGTCTGTGTATCCCACTCCTTTTTCTTACTCCTTTGCCTGAATCTTCACACCAGGCAGTGCAAAGGGAAGTAAATTGCTTCCCCTGTGCCGGCTGCCCCTTTGGGTGCTCACATGGTGGCCATTAGCATGAACAGACATTTGTTAACACCAAACGGGATGAGGTTGTTCACCCAAAGCTTGTCCAGCTGCCACGGTGAGCAAGATCCTGCTGCTGCACCCCGCTAGAGCCCGACTGCCAAAGTGCCTTGGCAGGCTCCTGCTTCTTCATTTTTGGAGAGGGCGGGGAACCACGGCTCCAAGAGAAAAGGAGTGGCAGGACGGGAGGAATCCAGGCCCGCAGGCACAGCACTGCGCACGAGGAGAGATGCTGCCTGAGTCACTTCATCTCCATGTTTGCTGGCACCCTGAGAGCCCTGCAGATGCTAGCACCACGTGTGCTCCTTCCACTTCAGTCACCTCACTGTCTTGCTGTGCCCCTTTGCCTTTCCTTTCCTCAACTCGCCTCAGTAAATCCAGCATCAGATACCAGGCATTTCACTTCAGAAGAAAACAGCTCTTTTGCCTGCATTGGGAAACTGACCAGCTCCCACTGAAATCAAAAGAAAGAGATCACATGGATGCATTTCAATTAATTGCATTGGAGAGGCAGGCTGCTAGCATGCTTTCCTTTCAGCCATATTCTTTCTTTTTTGTCTTCTGTTGGAGAATGGGTGGTATCCAGCCAAATTAGTTGGGGGAGTCTTTTCATTATACAATGAGGCTGTATTTGCAGGGGGCTACATTTAGCAGCGACGTAATCAGGTGGCAAATAAGGGGGAAAAAAAAAAGAAAACCGTTTTTCCATCCCTAGAGCTGTGGTCTACGAACTATTTTCATTGTGTACCTCTACCAGTAAAAAAATGTCAAGCACACTCCTCAATATATGTACATTTATTTATTTGTCAGTTACGTGCATGTACTACTGAAGTGCTAATATTTTCTTCCCACACACCAATACATGGTCCTAGCAGACCAAACCAGGCACTCAGTCTGATGTGAGATGAAGAGATTTGCAGACAAATGGTAAAGCTGACAAGAAATAAAAGACCAAAACAGAGTAATGGGAGGTCATATCTTTGCATGCCCCCTTGCCACCTTTTTCATTTAACCTAATCTTTTCCAAAATGCTTGTCCAAGGAAAGTTGTCCCCTGACAGTCTCTCTACAGCTTGCTCTCACTGGTGGGAACTAAAACAAGGATCACATCAAGTTATGCACTTACATTTGCTCAGGAAGCCACCAGAAGCAAAACTGCTGCTTGTAGGCTCTGCAAAAATGAAGGGTACGTGAACAACAAGAAGAAAAGGGCATTTGTTCACATGTGAAGATTGTAGTGGTTGAAGAACTGTTTCAATTTGATTTGCCTAAACTGGGATAACATCCATGTTTGGATTTCAAAATGATTTTTTAGATTTTACTCTGAGGATGATCCCACGCACAACTCACCACTGATTCAAGAGGGATATGGATCCATCACCTGTCACCTGCTCCCTGGGATCAACCCATCATGCAGGCTCTTATGCCAGTACCATCATCAAATACTTCAGGGCAACTTTCAGGTAGCGTGCATCTCAGGAAGGAAAAAGAAAACAAGAAGAAACATAACCAGAAGAAAAAAACAGCTCAAGGCTTTTTTTGGAGCAAGAGAGTATGGTATTTCAAATGCTTTTTTTTCCCTTAAAATAAATTTTTAAGCCTCTGTGGACACATACACTTCATGAAAGAATGCAACAAAGGAACATTCACAGGGATCCTAAAAGCAATCTAAATATGGGTTGCATATGAAGTGTGTTATTCATGTAAATAATCATGTTCAGATAAAGAATTACTACCATGGTGCACCCTCAACAAAGAGTTAAAAGCAGAGGTCTGAAGTACATACTAATCCGCAGTGGGTTTTTTGTCATGTCATTTGTGCTTTCTTTGACAACAGGCTTTTCAATTTCTACTTCCATTTAGTTCTAACTGCTCTAAAAATAGCAAGTCATGAAGTTCAGTAGTACATCAAGTACTCAGTATCTAAATAAATATTAACATTAACAGTCACTTTTATTTGTGTGGAAAACTGAGCAAATGTAGAGTAAGAGCAGTACCAGAACTCGTATTAGAATTATATGCTTATTTGTTTCCCTTAATTCACTCACTTATGGTTACACATTTATAATAACGATAGGAATAATGAGGAAAATGTTAGCCCTATAAGGAAATGTGCTTTAAGTTCCTTAACACTCAAAACTTACAAAGAAATCATTTGAAAATACTGCTGTCATACAGCTCCAAAAAAAACCCTGACGTAGCTCTTTCACAATAACCATCACCACCCTCGTGTGATTGTAAGATTTAGCAAATAAATCAAAATCCCCAGATGTTACACCTAACAAAAAGTAAACACTAATTTTGTGTACTAGATATTTCAATAATAGAAGTTATTCACAAAATTTACTTTCTTGCTTTCTAAGTAATACAGAGCTGCAAGGATGCCAAGTTATTTTGAACACAGGCCATAACAGAATTCATTCAAGACAGCAAAAAAAAGTGTCAGCCCAAACAATTTTTATTTTACTACTGTTTATAGATTATAGCAATGCCAATAACATACAACTATCAATCCTGATGTATAAAAAGAGTAACATTCATTTTTAAAAAGTTACTTTGCTTATCTAGCAGACATCGTTTTTGTTAGCTCTCATCTGCTACTGAAAAATGAGGCATCAGTCCAAAGTAAAGAGTAAGCCTGGGGGAAAAAAATAATGGTCTTTGAATAATACTCAAAAAATTTTCCACTAGTTTTTCTGACAGAAAGAAAAAGAGGAAGAAAAGCATTTTTGTGTGAAACCACACATGGAAAAACAATTTGGTTTCCCTCAACTTCATGAAAAAAAAAGCAGAGGAAGTTTTTATTAAAAAGAAACCCAACAAGACATGACAAAATGGCACTTAGCTGCTGAGCACTTGGCTGTGAGAGCCCACCTTCCCACATCACGCATGTTCCGCTCCTCACCTTGCCCCAGGTACTATTCCATCACTGCAGGGAGGGTTACAGTTCTGTCATGCTGCAACCTGTGAGCAGGGGCAACCAGGAGAGAAGCAGAGGCTTCTTGTCATCTTTCATTTCCATGTGACCATGAACATAAAACCTGAGAAGAGACAGACTGTGGCCAACAAAGCCTGCTACTTAATGCTGGTGTCTCCAATAACTAGATTTAAGAGAAATTTTTTGAGTACTTTTTGTTTATGTTATAAAGAGCTTCAAAATATAATTGACAGTTACAGAAATGTGAAAAGACGCTTCCCATCCTAAATGCTTCAAACCACAGAATCACAGAATGCTAGGGGTTGAAAGGGACTTCCAAAGATCTTCCAGTCGAACCCCCCTGCCCAGGCAGGTCCACTCAGGAATGCATCCAGGAGGGCCCTGAAAACCTCCAGAGGAGCTTCCACAACCCCCCTGGGCAGCCTGTGCCAGGGCAAGCGTGAACATCAATTCAGTAAAAGCTATGGTGTCAGGCATGTACCCTAATTCATTTCATATCTTATTGTTCAGGCTGGGAACCTGGCTGTTCTTCTGAGCCATTTCAAGTTACTTAAAATTTCTTGCAGTCATTGCAGGTGAAGCAGATCAGGTGGAATNCAGAGAAAGAGATTCCAAAACCTCTCTGTGCCCTGTGCCAGGGCTCCCACACCCTCACACTAAAGAAGTTTTATCTCCCTTTCAAGTGGAACTTCCTGTGTTCCAGCTTTGGCCGTTACGCCTTGTCCTAGCACTGGGCACTACAGAAAGACTCACTCCATCCTACTGACACCTATCCTTTAGGTATCTGNGCGCCGACGCCCTCCCCCCCCCCCCCCCCCCCCCCCAGCAACTGCAGGCATTTTTCCAGCAGGACCATCATGGGAAGAGACGCCCATAGGAAGTGGGGACAAAGGCAGCAGTGAGCAGGGACAGCTTGGGTAGAAAAAGCTAGTGGAGTAAGAGAGGATTTCAGACAACCGAGGGTGGGAGGGAGGGAAAGGCAATTGCCAGCCACAGCCTGTAACGAGAAACAATAAAGTTTCATCCTGGAAAGCCCAACATCCCGCCGAGTCCCAATATGTTCCAGATTTATTAGCGGTTAGCAGTACATGCTTGAAAGGAAAGCACAAGAATTCCAGTAAATGGATTCAAGGCAGTAAGACAGCCAGAGAAGATTATACACACCACTGTTATAGAAAATGTGTTATGTGAGACAGAAGCAAGACTAAGGAGTGCACCTTCAAAAAGAAGGGTGGGCAAATATATCTGAACTTGTGCTGAAATGAATGAGAAGTGCTTCAGATGCTCAGCAGCTCCCCAATGTGACTAGTAGCCCAGTGTCCTAGAATCATAACAGAATCTCAAAATGGTAGGGTTGGACGGGACCTCTAGAGATCATCTAGTCCATCCCTCTGCTAAAGCAGGTTCACCTCCATCAGGTCAAACAGAAACGTGTCCAGGCAGGCTTTGAAAACCTCCAGAGAAAGAGATTCCAAAACCTCTCTGTGCCCTGTGCCAGGGCTCCCACACCCTCACACTAAAGAAGTTTTATCTCCCTTTCAAGTGGAACTTCCTGTGTTCCAGCTTTGGCCGTTACGCCTTGTCCTAGCACTGGGCACTACAGAAAGACTCACTCCATCCTACTGACACCTATCCTTTAGGTATCTGTAGGTGTTGATAAGATTTCCCCTTAGTCTTCTCCAGGCTAAACAGCCCCAAGTGTCTCAGCCTTTCCTTTTAAGAGACATGTTCCAGTCCCCTGATCATCTTTGTAACCCTCTGCTGGACTCTCTCCAGAAGTTCCCTGTCTCTCTTGAGCTGGGGAGCCGACAACTAGACATAGTGCTCCAGATGAGGCCTCACCAGGGCTGAGGGGAAGCAGAACTTTCCTTGACCTGCTGGAGACACGCTTTTTGATGCCATTGGCCTTCTTGGCCACAAGAGCACATTGCTACGTCATGTTTAGTTTGCTGTCCACCAGAACTTTCAGGTCCTTCTCTGCAGAGCTGCTCTCCAGCAGGTCACCCCCAGCCTGTACTGGTATAAGGGGTTGTTCCTCTCCAGGTGCAGGACTCTGCACTCGCCCTTGTAGAACCTCATAAGCTCAAGAGAAAAGCAGCTTTTAAATTACCCAGGTTTAAATTATCTTAAACTGTCCTCTACCTAAAGCTTGAAATGAAATCTGATTTCAACAAAGAACATGCTAAAAGTGGTCCAAAGTTTCTTTAAATTCTGGTCCTTCCATGTCCTGATGTACAGTCAATAGATGCCAGAATTTATTAAGAATAAAAATGGAATCAGCCCTTAGCTTTAACAAGCAGAACAGCGTGGAACAGCAATTAGATATTGGGAGTAAGAGAAGACAGACAAATGAAGAGAAAACGTTCCTTGTGGTCAGATCAGACACAGGATTTCCTGCTGAATTCCTTTCAGCTATCAAGACCTCCATTAATAGGTTATTTGAACTTGGATAAAGTACAACAGAAATGCATATTTTTAATAAAAGCTTAAAGACTGTATATAGGCCAGGCGTGCCAAATAGCACATAGCCACTGAAAGGGAGGGATGAATGGTACTGCGGGGACTGTGCTTTGCCACTGTCAGCCTCTGAACAGGAGCTGGAAGAGACTGCTGCAATTTGGGGTTCAGAGCAACATCCTCTGCTCAGTGGAGAGAAGGCTGCTTTATCCTCAGGCATCCACTTAGATAGCTTAAAGACACCTTCTCAAATAAGGAATAATTGGTCCAATCAGTCTATAACTGAGAGTATAAAACCAAAGGATTTGTAAAAGACATCACCAAGGAACAACTAAGACTGTTTTTCCTCCCTGAAGCAGGAGATGGATGCCAGTTCAAGAGCATCTCATTGCTGGTTTTCTTAGGAGCTAGACATTTGGCAAAGCAAAAGGCTTCCTTTGTTTACTGCTCATGTATGTTTGCTTTTAAGCTCTCTTTTTTTCCCAAACAAACAAAAACAAAAAAAAATCTGTATATCATTCCTGACCCTGCTCTCTTGACTTTTAGCAAGCTGCAATCTCCCTGACATCACAGTTCAGAGACACAGTTTATGCATGGCCTATTTCACCACTTCTCAAGTGCGATCAAACATGCTGCAGCAGCATGGTGCCATGCACCAACTCTCCTACCCAGAAAAGGCATTTTTGAAGAACACTGGCAGGAAAGCTGTCCTGATATGAAGCTTATTACCATGAAGTTATCTCCAGTCTTCCCACAGCTGGCATAAACTCTGCTCTATGTGCTCTGCCCAGTTAAACAGAGATAGCATTAGTGTGTCTGTGTCTGACCATATGTGTCCTAACGAGCAGCACTGTACGTGGCTGGAAGTCCAGCCTTAAGCTACACTTAAACTTACACATCATGTGCACCCCAGCACATCACCAGCAAGTTTTTCCTTCAGAAACTGGGATAGGAATCTGACTTGTTGGTCTGTACTCTTATAGAAACATTTCAAATGTCAAGGCCAAGCACAACATGCTCTAGAAATTTAAAACTCTGCATTCCCACCTGGATGACCCATTGGAGAATATCACCATTATAAACTCCCAATCAGAGAAAAGATTGAGAGAGCAGATAACTCATAAAATATATTAAACTAGGCAATTTTTTTTCGAGTTATTGGGAAAAATCCAAGTTTTTTAACTTCTTAAGTAGACACCACTTTTTTGTGGTCGTCTTTGACTCTTCAGGAGAGACTGAGTGAGATCTGGCATCCCTACAGAAGAGCAGCAAGGAGATCCTAGAATTGCACCCAACCCTCTGACCAGCAATGCAGGTAAAACACCTACCAGCATATGGACTCAAAACTGGTCAAGTCACTTTTTGGAAGATCCTTTCCTCCTCTGCTCCCACAGCTAAACCTCACTGCCACAATCCAACCTGTGAGGCTGGACTGCAACAGCAGCCACACATGAAGGCTGGACCCACCACTGCCCCTTTTGAGGCAGCAGGACCATGACCTGAGAGCAGAGGCCAGGATGAACAGAGGCACTTCAGCGCTCTTGTTCCTGTTGAAGTCTCCATGGCCACAAAACAGGCCTGGAGGAATGGGACCTTTCTAAAAATCATCCTGCAGCAGAGACAATCTCCTTTTTTTATTGTTTTTGATCAGTCCTTGCAATCAAAGCGCTTCTTCTCTCACCCTTTGGGGATGACAGGAAAACTCCAGAGAGGAAGCAAAAGTAGTGCAAGCATTTATTCAATATCACACTTGGTTGCTACTTATGCTGCCAGGGCAGTCAATAGTCTGTTCTTACATTGCTTCACAACTATTTCCTTCAGAAGCTGTCTCTTCCACACGTATTTCTAAAAGAGATAATAGGTATTTCTGAGCAGCCTAACCTGGTGCTCAGCATTCAGCAGAAATCATCAGCATAAATTAATTAGGAACACAAATGCAGTGCGACACACAGATAGATTATGGTTTCAGCGGCTTAATGGATAAATGCTGGAGTTATCCAGAATCAAACTTGGTTCACAGGAGAGTGGATGACACTAAATGAACAACAGAAATCCTGTTTTTACTATTAAATCCCAATGTGCTGTTCCTAATGTAATTGAAAAGTACTGATATCATGTCAAGTATGACAAAAAACATTGACCAAGAAGTACAAATGCACCAGGCACCTTAGAAACCACAGTGATTTAGACATTATAGGCGTTACCTTCACCTCCCTTCTTCCTTTACCCTCTTCAGTACTGAAGTGCTTAGCCACAGGTGTTTCAGAGTCCTGTTGCTTGTGGATGCATTGTATTTGGTTAAAACTGCCTTGACCAAGCTGATATATAAGTGCCACGTTCACTGCTGATGTTTTATTCACGTACAACACTTACTAACCACTGCTACAAGGCGCAGCACCTCTTCCCTGCTCTCTGTTTCTTGAAGGGGAGTCCTGGCTTTGTCAATATTTGACTATGCAAAAGCCCACCAGTCTGCAGCACAGGCAGCACCAGACCAGACCCATGTGTGCCCAGGAGAACACCTGGACTTCACCTCTGCCAGAGGCACAGTTTGGCTCCCAGGCAGGTGACCAAGAGTCCCACACACTCCAACTGACTCCCACTCATTTGTAGTAGTAACTCTACTGGCAACCCAACAAATCTTGTCTCCCTTTCAGAAACAAAACAGTTGTAAAGTTAACATCCCAGACCTCATCAGAGGATCTACAAAGGCTTCTGTGCAGTAGCACTTCCTCCTTGCTTACCCCTCCGTAACCATTTTGATTGCACCGAAGCTGAAAGAACAACATTCAGGTCATCAGTCAAGGGCCTACTGGGCTAAAAATGCAAATTAAATGATAAGGGTTAGCAGTATGCTGGGTTAATACACAACTTCTTAACACTCTACTGCCTAAGACTGAGACCAAACTGTCATTTGGGTGCCAACCTTCTGAGCCAGCAGACCTGCGCTGACTGGCTTTTCATAGCCTGCAGATCCGGGCTTTTGTTTTCTCTCTCACATTTACATTTGCCTGACGGTTTGCCAAACCCAATTATGGAAACGAAAGTGCGTTGCCAAGGTCTCCTGAAAAACACTGTAAGTAAATCTATAGGGTTGGATAGTATAACAATCACTTTTTAGTTAAATTCAGGTCTTTTGTGTGAAAAATAAAGCAGCTGAAACAACCTTAGTTATAAGTAAGACATAAATTATACAAAATATACTTTTCTAGGTGTAAAATCCAACCTACAACAACTTCAACTGAAGGCATTTATCTTTGGGCACAGGGATGTGACATTGGGCAGGTATGCCATACCCATTCACCTAACACGTATCTGCTCTTTAAATATGAGGAACAGATGTGGAAAATATCCTCTTGAGCTGTAACTGCTACAAGATTGACTGTACTGTATCATCGCGATAAAACTAACTCAAAACAGCAATAATTTTGTCACTATACCTTAGACACAGAAGTGAGCCTTCAAAGATGACTGAATTATTTTCTGAGTACTAGTAGGTATTTCGTCTTATTTGGCCATTGATGATCCACTTACAGAAGCACAAGTGTAAATCAAACCTCATTAAACAGAAAAACAGAATTTCAACTGGCTTCGAGGAGAATTGGGAAAGACTTGCTGCAATCCATCAGCACCGAAGAAGTTATTTGCACAAACCTCTGGCATTTGCACATTAGAAACGTTAACAAGTTATCAAACATTGGGTATTTCTGTGTTCCTAATGACATGAAAAAGATAATCAAATATTACTTCAAACTGGTGCGGAATTCTTTATGCATGCAATCTTGAGAGACTGTCAGAAAGCTCTACTATTTTTATTGATGTTGATACACACTCTGCAGATTTGAAAGGAACTCATTTCTGAGTAAAGGAAAAAATCACCTGTATTTCTGACAGGTAAACACTTCAAACTTTATTACAGAGGCTGGCAAAGAGATAAATCAGGAGAATTATTTTTAATCAAAACTTATTTTTTTCATCCTTGTTTGGGGAATGCATTTGCTCTATTAGAAATGTAGTTCCCCTCTCATACTACAAAATTCTCATCTGACTGAGAAGCTACTGACATGACAACAGCAAGAGTAAGTGGGATATCACAGTAAAACCTTAGGGCCCCCTCACAGAAGGTTTTGTTCCAGGACACGTTGATATCCATTCCCAACAAGCATGTCCCAAATCTTCTAGGTATAGGAGTCAGGCAAGAAAAAGTTGACCTTTTTTTAGTTAAAATTAAAATAAATCAAAAAAGGGCAAGAGGGAATATTCATGAAATCTGTTCCTTGGATATTTTCATGTCACTGTCAAGCAGCAAAAAAGGAAGTAACCCCTGTATTTTAAAATACCTCTGCAAAAGCTGCTCTGTTTTTTAAAATGCAAAATGCAGATGGTGGTCCATCTCATTTCCCTCTTGAAAAAAACCCTTCTTAAAAATCACACTCTTCCAATTTGGGGAGGTGGACACATTTCTTCCACTACAGAAGACCTTTCTTAGAAAATGCTCCTGTATTCCTGGAAAAAGATGAGGGACAATTTAATATTCACCCTTCCCAGGTTGCTGGCCTCACCTTCCAAAAGACAGAGCCAGAGGGGTGATGCAGACAGTGACTCTGCAGAGGGAGTTCAAGAGAAGCAAGCAGTGGCATGTTGGCCAGCCAGCTAGAAGTGACCTCAGTTTGGCTCATTATAACTAATGAATAAGCAAACAATTCCTGATTTCAGGGGCAGTTTCCTCTCTTCTTCCCCCCACACATAAGCTATGAGTGCAATCGGTTCACAGCACGGCCTCATGTCTGTGTGCCGAAGAGAAAGCCACTGCTTCAGGTTGATGAAGCAAGCACACAGTTGTTAGCACAGAGAATGCGTATTTACAGAAGTAAAGGAAAAGGATACATTGGAGCTGTTAGAAAATTAAACACCCTAGCATGCCATGATAAGGTAATTAATAACGGTAAGGTACGTAAGAAAAAAAAACTGAGAAAAGACAGGAGAGGTGGGATCACCACCTGATGACGCTGCCAGGAGGGTTCCCACACCGACACCACTGCATGGGCTGCTGACTGCTGCCTTACGTTTCCAAGTGCCCAGATGCTGCCACTGTTTTTCTCAACGAATGTTTTACTTATATGGAGCAAATTTTGCATTTCAGTGCATGAAGCCCATGGAGACCAGCCTGGCAGGAGAGCTTGCAGCTTTTATTGCTCACGGAGCGGCCACTTTACATTCCTCCTTCAGCTCTGCCATGCCATGGCACCGGCTTCTCCTGGGGTACGGGCAGCAGCATCCTGCCAAGGGGCAACTACAACTTTCCAGCATATTTTCCAGGGAGAAAAATGCCAGCAATACCCATTTGTGAAGGCAACAGGCAGAAGTGAAACAACCCTTGCCGCAGCGCTTTTAATGCCATACCATCATCCACTGAGGTTTTAAAACGTTAGCCATGTTCGTTGCTGCATTTCTTATTTCAGAAGAAACTGAAGATGCCCCTTCAGTAAGGGGCGTCCTGTGTTTGGTTTATACACCTCACCAGGCAACTGCTAGCAATGTTTTGCAGACAGCATTGTTTTGCAACATCTGCTTGTACACAATGAACAGAGTTACAGAATCATTTATGGCAGAATCACTTTTGAAAACAAACAAACAAACAAACAATCTACATCTCCTGCCGCTCTTTACCTGTTTCCTTGATTTAAATGCCTCATATGCTGTGACATCTCAAGCACTGGAATAGGCTGCCCATGGCAGTGGTGAGGTCACCATCCCTAGGCATATTTAAAAGATGTATAGATGTGGTTCTGAAGGACATGGTTTTAGTGGTGGATGTGACAGCGCTCAGTTATTGGTTGGACTTGACCTTAAAATTCTTTTCCAGCCTAAACGGTTCTGTGCTTCTATCTCCTAAGAAAGCTTATAAAGAGAGTACAGTAGCACAGATACAGTTTAACCCTCGTGTAAGCCACAGACAGTGAAAACTGTGAACTCAGTGAAAAAGGTGAACTCAGGCTCTGTTAATGGGGACACGTGTCGTGCCAACTCCAAGCACTTGAACCCTTGGCTCCAAGGAAATGAAAAGTTCAACTCGTAATTTGACCCAAGTGAACTCAGGAATTTAACTCAAGTGTTCTGCATGATCAGGACTATATTATCTTCAGACTAAATAAATGAATCCAATTCTTTTCGCTTAGATACATTTTACTGTTTATACATTTCTGAAAAACAAGTATGTCCTTTCTGTAAATTTTTAACATTCACTTTAAGATAAGAATATTTGAGACACATATTATGAGCTTCTTGTCTTTCCTGACTCCTGTTCATATCATAAGGAAAAAAGCAAATGAAGTAGAGTTTTCAGTAAATGCAATTCTGCTCATATCCCGGCCACATTTCCATTAACAAAGCATTCAGTGCTACAATATGAAATATTATATGTTGATAGTTTGAAAATTTATGGCTTGCTGACCAGATGGCTTGCTGATCAACATGAACTTTAGATATTTCCATAGAATTCAGAATGTATTTTTAGTGTGATGAACTAAGATTTTCCTTCTATTTTAGCTAAACCCTGTCTCTCTCTTGCATCTCCAAGACCAGCTACAAGAACATGGAGCAAACTCAACATAGTAGAGAAAAATTAACATTAATACCACCAACATCCTTCATGCCTACAGGGATGGGATGCCAGAAGACAGCTCTCAATATTATAGTTCCTCTTCTGGCAGGATGGATCCCTTCTTCTCTCCGAAGACCTCCTGACACCACTTGCCTCTACTCAAACCATCCAAGTGATGGTTATGGCAGTTAAGCTGCACATACAGTGACTTACAACCCAGCATCTGTCCCATCGCTCCCCTTCTGCAGACTCTGGTGCTTATATACACATGGTAATCACACTGCTGCACAGTTTTATCTGTGCATTTATGGAGTTAACAGAAAATCCATTATGTAAATTAAGCCACAGATACACGTTATCAAAATCCATCAGGTAAAAACAACTAAACCAATTTAACCCCAAATGACACAAAGCACTCATTTCGTAATTCGGCCTGCCTTGGGAATCTGTCCATGCTGAAACCGCTCTGAAATGACATCAGTATCAGCATTAAACTCCTTGAACATCTCTTTTAAATACAGGTTTGCGAAACTATTTGTAAATGAATAAAACAGCCACAGGTGAGCAGAAAGCTTTCTCATGAAACCTGAGAGATAATGCAGTATTACTGTTCCTGGATCCCTTACCATTTTATCATGTTCTAGTAATTTTCCCAAGGGTGATGTCAAGGATCCTCTTAACTGTACTGTTTGCCCATCACTGCATGGTAATGATAAAAATATTGATTTTCACATTTGTGACTCTGATGCAATTCAACACCAGAAATCCAAACTAGCGTGTCAGCTAAGCAGTCACAAGCACAAAGAGCTTCACCCATGTCAAAACGAAGCAGCACCGTTAATACGTAAGACTTGAAATAGCATTTCATTTTCTCTGTACTTTGCAAAATGAAGCCTTCGTCCAGCAGTAAATTTCCTGCTGTCTGGGGAAGGGATGGGTCTGAGCAGCAGTGTCTGGTGACGAGAGACACTGGAGATGTCAGGGGATTGTTCCCATCTGAGAAGATGGAGATGTCAGGGGATTGTTCCCACCCTTCATGTGACAATAAGTCTCAAAGACTTTCAGTCTCAAAGATAGGAAACTGACCTTTGGGTTTACACTCTACACAGCCACCAGTAGTATTTTATCCCTTCTCTCTGCAAAGCTATGGCAAAACTCATGCCCCTGCCACCCTGGCTACACTCCAAAGCTAAACTCTGGCAACTGGGTGGCTTTGTGCCACCACTTGAGGCCATCCCCTGCTCCCAGCATGGCATGGAGCAGGGCTGAGTGATGCCATTTCACAGAGAACATCACGTGAGCGGGATGCCAGGGGAGAAGGGCACCCTTTTCTGTTTGAAAAAAGAGAGATTGTAACTGCTGGAGATTTCAACAGAGCAGGGATTCATCCCAGGGCTGAGAGCCCATCACTTTCCCCCCAGAGACTGTCTTGGCTCTACGGATTTCTTTTTTTCTTTTTTTTCTAATGTGAACCTGAAACAGTTCTTCAGTGTTTGAATGAGCAGGAAGTCAGCCAAAAGAATAAGCTGCACCGGCCTTTAGATTATTTCAAACAATTAACAATAAGCTGCTATTCTTTTCTATAATTGTAGAAATCACACTACTTTGATGTATGATGGCAAACAAGCACACTGAAGGGGCAAAATGAGGTAGATTCTTTTCCGGGAGACAAGTACTTTTCTAAATAGCACTTACCCTGAGGACTGTATTTATATAACCATTTCAACAAGCAAGACTTTAAAATCCACTGGCAAGAAAACATCAAAGAAACCAACAGGAAGACCAACCAGTATGCAATCAAAATATTTGATCAGTGAGAGGTTTCTTATCCGAACCAAGAACTCAAGAGCATTTCAGTGGGAGGTATGAGAGGAGAAGCTGCTGTGAACACCTGGAGCCCGAGTGTCCACAACAGATGGAGCCCCTTGGGGGTAATCTTCCCTTCACGCCCTGCTGTCATCCTGCCGTCCCTCCCTGCACGGGACAGTGCTGGCACCCGCTGCCTCAAGTCTCCCGTCACTTTTGGTGCAGCTACGTTAAACAACCAAGGGTAGAAACTTCATTCATTCTCCTAAATCCCACCACCTCCCCCACCAAAGTTAAATATTTGGCCTTCAGTTCAACTAAAAGGATTCTTTGTTTTCCCTTTGAAAGTGAAGTCTCACGATCCTCGTGTGACCCCGGTGGGAGGGCAGAGGGAGGCAGGGGGACCCCATGGTACACTCAGAGCGCTGACAGAGCCCAGTGAGTGTCATCTCCCTAAACAGCTGAGATGAGTATAACGAGCTTTTAATTACTTCCTTTTCCTTCTCTGCTTTTAAAGAATAAGAGAAGAGCTACTGGGATTTTCATCCCCACACTTCTTAAAAAAAACCCCAACGCACAATAAAACTTATTTGGCAAACGTTAAAGAGCTACATATTCGGATATAACTTGCATTAAACAACTCTTTCGATAGTTTAATTTAAAAAGAAAAAAAAAAACAAAACAAAGCAAATTCTCACTTTCTTCAAAGGCTTTACTTTTTCTTGTTTGTGTATTCCCTAGGTTATCAGCACATTGGCTTTTCTGACAGAGATATACATATCCTTGTAATCAGAGAAGCATGGGAAACTCTGGAAACATCCAACTGTGCACAAACATTTAAAGCTCAGATACTCTAATACAAGTACCTCTCTGAAACAAACTTCTCCAGATGTTTTAACATATTTTTATATATAGACAGAGATATATATATAAGATGTGACTCAGGCACGGAAAGCCAAAAGAATGTTCTCATTTCCTGAGGCTGACTAACAAAAAGGAAAAAAAAAATGTGAATGAAGGAACAAAGATTTCAGAAGTCAGCTTTTGCTTAACAACAGCAGCTTTAAAATGATCTGCTTTGATTCTTTTCTCATATTATCAGACTATTGCCTCTCTCTTGCAGTTGCTTATACTTACAAAAGGAAAAAAAATACATCTTTGTTTTGTAGGATGTTTAAAAGTACTACAGAAATGTTGAACTTGAGGAGGTTCCTGCCCTTTTCCCTGTAGCCTCAGTGAAGCCCACTCACAGCTCCTACCAAGTCTCCTTTCCCACTGCAGCTTGCCTTGTCCCTTGGTACCGTGCTTGAGGAAACCAAGTAGGCATTCAGGCACCGTGGCTGACCCACAGCTTGGTCTCTATATGGTGAGACTCAGCTCTTGCTCCATTTTTTTTTCTGAGCAGTACAAGTGCATATAAGCACCACAGAGTTACTCTGGGACCTGACAGCAACGGCTGAAACAAGCCCCTGGTGCCCTTCAAGATCATGAGGTCATGACCCAACATATGCTAGGTAGATTTAAACAGGCTTTGATGAGTTGTTATTTTCCATGCTCTTTCTAAGCAAAATCTATGTGTTACAGGGATGGGACATGGGGTCTCCTTCATCTGAATCCTCTGAAAGTGAATTTCTGAAAGCTAGTTCTGTGGCAACCACAACCAAACCACTGGCAGGGTGGCATTCCTTCAGGCAGGGCTGTAGGACAGGACAAGTGGCTGCAGCAAGAAGGTATTGAAGTGTGCTCTCAACAGAAAGTAATCCTTCTTGAACAACTTGCAGGCAAACAATGTCTCTTCCAGTGCAACAGAGTGTAGATGTGCTCCTTCCCAACACTGCACAGAGGATGGCCCCAGACAGTCCTTGGCCCTGATCTGGACCACCACCAAACACTGATTCCTCCTTCTTTAGATCTCCAGCAGCTCCTCACACGATCTCACCTTTAATATCTCTCTCTGAGGCCACAAGTACATGACCCAGGCACAAACACATGCTTCTGCTGAAATGGGAAATTCCACCTTTCCCACATCCATCCCCTCTGATATCACCATGACTCACAAGATGAAGGATTTAATCCAGATCAAGACAAACTCAGTTTAAACTTTATATATCTACCAATCTCTCTTGCCATGGGTTTTCAGCTGGCTCAGGTCCCCTGTGTCAGCACGTTGGGGGAACGGGTGCTGACTCCAGTCAGCTGCAGCACAACCAGACAGTCTCTGGTAATCGTTGCCTGTGAGAAGAGCATTTCTGGCATGATCCAGAGACGGTCTGTCCTGCTTTGTGACACCAGCCAGAGCTGAGTCTAGGAGATGATCATTGTCAAGTGAACATCAATCCATTTGCCAGCAGACTCTGGCAAAAATAAATTACTTAATCCAGCACAAATGTCACTCTCTCTGCACCAAAACACGTCTGTCCTGCTACCAATGCAGTACAGAAGCACATTTGCAAAGCTACGAACAAAAATATGTGCCTGTTTGCAAATGTTTCCTCATGATGGACGACTCACCAAAAAATCAGAGGGTTTTGCAAGAGGAGGCTGCTGTTGCTGATTCAGCCCTGAATCTGCAGTGGCCGCCTTCAACCCGACAACACCGGCTGGCAGCCCGCACCACTCTGCCTGCCAAGCTCTATTTTTCATTCCCAAACCAGAGGTGGAGGGCACCAGGAGACACCAAGGGAGGACTCGGGAATGCCGTGGCTCGGGAAGGTGAGAGGCTAACAGGTGGTCCCTTGCCCTCCCTGGGGAGCACCCCGCCCCAGCAGGGATGGCCAAGCCCCTGCAAAGAGCCCTCAAAAAGCGTCGAGGCCCCATCTCTCTCTCCCTGGGTGGATTTGAAACGATTTCTCTGTGCGGTTTTCTCTCCCCACATCAATCCCACAGCTGTTGCATGTCAGCGTGGGGTCTGGATGAAAGCCACTCTGCCATGTTGCCGCCTCCCAAATAGTTGCTGGCGTTACTGCATTGCTTTGCTGTGGTCTTTCCCAGCGCCCCCAGTTACACTAAAACATTATTAATACAGCAAACCCTCATAATTCTGAGCACGCAGATTCCCCATGCTGCTCAGGCCATTCAGGAAACGCTCATAAAAACATTCTAGTGTCTTAGTTTCTCAGACTATCCACACCACCTGCCCATCCACGATGTGACCAATAAACCCCATGGTTTTAACTCTACCATTCTCATCAGTTTGGCTTTTACTCAATCAAAAGCCCATCCACCAGTATGTTCTCAGTTCTTCGAACTTTTTGCAGTGATTGCAAGCAGTGATTGAAACAACACTAAATGCACAGAGTGACTTAAGACTCACCTGCTGATCAAGCTCTGTAGTAGTGGCTGGTGGGGCTTTTTAATGAGTTTAAAAATGATTAAAAGGGATGCTCAGAGCTGGAATACGGGACTACTTATTTAAAATATAAGGATAAGCAACATGGAAAATAGAACATAAAACCTCATCCTGGGTGCTGCCCATGCATCCAAGGCGACTCCAAGCTATGCCATTTTTGCACAGGAATGTGGTTTCAGACTGCAGACAAGAAGGTCTACTTTGCCCACAAACAGTTTGTAACTGGGCACACCAACAGCTTCTGCCCACTGGACCTTGCTGACTGTCTCCAGGTGCTAGGATTCATCAAAGTGTTTCACAGAAAGTGTTATTAGCGTAGACAAAACCAGACAAGGAAATCACAGTACCTTGACTTCTTTTTGGTTTGTTTTGTTTTAATTCTCTCTGCTTAAAAACGTTAAATAAGCATATTCATAAAGACTTAGACACCGCAGGAAGGGAAATGCTGAAGTAATTGCAAAGGTGTGTCCCAATTTAAAGAAAAGTATTAACTGCAGGGCACAGTCCCCTGCTATGTTTTCTCTAATTGTCAGATTGAATTAGGACCTTCCCATCCTTTCACCCTTTCTGCCTCAACGCCAGCGCTTCTGCACAAGCTGAAAGAGCGACATGCACTGTAACACACCCCTAAAATGATACGGACAGCAGACCACATAAATGGCTGCTTGATTCATGCTTATGGATAGCTTATACAAGGGAAGGCTTCGGCTATCAAAACATGTCTGTCAGTTTGATTTTCCTTCTCATCAGCACCTGCCATCACATGCCTGAAGTGAGTAATTTCCCCACCAGCTATCAAGCTGCTTTTAGTACAGCTAATAGTTAAAGACTCGCCTGTATTGAAATGTAGTAAGAGACTGCATTTTGCTACAGAGTGAAAAATCTTTAAACCATGCTTTGGAGGAAAACAAAACACCGATGAATCAGGATGTCTAACCTAACACACTTAGCACAAAGCCACAATTGCAGGAGCTGAAAAGCCTGCCTTGAGTACTTCAATAATAAATATTTTATTGCAACTTGAAAAATAATTTGTTAACTATGCAAACCACGCTCTGTATATTGCAGGCCATTAACAGTTCCCCTGCAGTAACTGTGTGGAGCCAGTTCTAAGAAAAAGACCTGTGCATTCCAAGTGAGGTCAAAATGCAGCATCACATTTAGCTTCTAATTTATGGAATCCCCTATCACAGCCAGTTACGCTACTAAGTGCCCATATTTTTAAGCTTCACAACCTACAGTGTAAAAGGAGCTGTAAATCCACTGAGTCTCTGGTAAGTTTTTCAAATGTAGTTATGCTTTGAATAAAGAGGAGTTTTCTTTGTTCAGTATTTTACTGCACGTTGGCCTACGTTTACTGTTACAAAATGCAACTCAAGTTTGTGCTAGGAAACTAGAAAGGCTCAAGATAAAAATGGTTCTCAACTGCCAGCTAACGTTTTTCTCTGAACCACACAAGCAACTTATTCCAACGACAACACATGAAGATGAGTTCAGCACAGCCCTCTGGAAAAGCTGCCCACAAAACTCGACATTTACAAAGCAAGCAGGCATTGGGATGACCAGCTCTCAGCCTCGAGCAGCACACCCAGCAATCCTGAATGACAGATCACTACCCCAGCGTCGAGCCAGCTACAGGGCACACTGCAGAACCCTCCCTGCTCAAACTCCTCACCTCCAGGGCTGAGTCTGTTCTCCCCAGTCTGATGCTGAGACAGATGTGCCTCAGGTAACAGGCATTCAAGTTACAGCCCCAGTCTACATGTTCCTTTAATTGCAAAACAAAAGCCGAAGCAGTGACTGGAGTTCAAAAAGCCTCCACAAAGGGGGGGGCGGGGTTGAAGTTAAAAAGAAGAGTATTTCCTAGGACAAAAAACAATCCCATGTACACACCTGCTGACCACATGTCTGCTGCTTTCCCACGTACTAAATCTGGAGAGAAACCTCAAGTCATTCTTTCCTTCTCTGTTTTCTCCCCCAAAACTCAGATTTTCAAACTCTGTAAATCAGACCAAAAACTCAAGATTCAAAATCCCTTTGGAGTTTTAGCCTGTGGAAGCCTTTGAGGTGGTCTTTTATTTTGTTAAACACTNCCCCCCCCCCCCCCCCGCAAGAATCAAAACAAGAAAATGCACCAGTTCATTTCCTTTCCATGCATTTATCTTACTCTAACATTTCCCTTTCATTTCATTTTGACCTCAACAAACTGGAATCATCTAAAGAAAATCCCCTCAGCCAGAAGTCTTGCAACAGCCTTTCCTGAAGGAGCTGACCTTGCAGAGAGGCCTCTCCTCACCATACTGCCCTGCCTGGCAACCAGCGCTCCTGGACCCGGCCAGAAGTTCCCTCTGCTCCCTTGAGCCACGCTTCTGCAAGAGCCAACTGCACAGCAGCTTCACCTCCTGAACCACAGCACAGCCCCTTGTCCTCAATACAACAACTTCACCCCAAAAAAGTGATGAGAAGTAGGGAGGAGGCCAGCCAATTTAGGCAAGCGGCTCCACATACAGCGTTGCTGGGCAGAAGTTCATATACTTAGAGCACAACAGCAGTGGTGGGGTGTCAGGTTAACTCTCAATTACAGGAGGATTTTCTTGGCCAGGAAACAGCAGTGCTGGTCCCTGCTGCCAAGCAAGGATGCTCTTGCTGACAGATGTACCCCTGGAAGGGCCACTCCATCGTCACCACTGCTTCCCTGGATGTGCCGGCCCCTTGCCTGCCTGCTGTGGGATGCACCATGTGCATTTTGCACTGAAGAAGCTCTCCCTAGACAGCTTTGAGCGAGGTGGGCTCTCACTAGAGAGCTGCTACCTCACCGCAGCAAGTTTCTGCAAGCATAGGCTCTAGCCTGACTTTGTCCCAAAATTTCTCACTGTGCCAGGGGTGTAGCCTAGCTCATATCCTGGGAAGCATGTACCAGCAGGGCAGCTGGCCCGCTCCCTGACTTCAACACAACAGACGCCAAGTATGTAATTGCTGTATTTACTCGGTGCAGCGGGCGCTGCGGTGGAGCCGAAGCACCTGTGCGGGGCTCAACGACGCGCAGATCCTCACAGTTGTGAGAGACTCGTGCTCACAGCACAAATATTGACAACTCAGCAACTTTAGGGAACGCAAAAGACGCCTGGCCTGGAAGCACCCATCACTCACCAAGAAAGCAATCAACTGAAGAAAACCTGGTATCTTGATACAGACACTGAAGTCATGTTAGCAGTTTCTCAGCCACGTGGCTGCACCGCAGTTAGAGCTAAAGCTGGTCAAGACTAGCGAGATCCCGCTGCTTCCTCTCCCACAGCCTTGGGGGCAAGAGGTGCTGACCTCGGGAGTGGAGTTGGCTCAGCATCCCACCTGGCCACGCGCCAGCACAAGGTGCCCCGACTCCGAGTGACTGTGGAGAAAAGCCGTGGCAGCAGCAGAAGCATGGTGCACAGCTGGAGGAGCTCACAGCAGGAATCGGCTACAGGAAAGGCAGTCTTTAGCTTTTAGTCACTCAAGCCTGCGAGTGCCTGAACCCGCAGATACCAAATCCCTGTTTTTCCTTCCCTCGGCCCCACATCTCAACACATCGGTGCCACGTTGTGCCAAGTGCTTTTAAGTAGGGACATTGCTTCCCAAGGAACAACCAGAACGGGTGAGGCTTCGGCACACTGGGCGGTCAGCAGCACAGCCTTTGCCTTCCCTCACTCATCCCCATTAGCTTGTCCCTAAGACACTACTCGCTAACTGTGTGGGGCACGCATAAAGCCACACAAACTCACCGCATTAAATACCCGAGGTGATTTAGTGCCACACGTGTACGAACAACCGCCTCCCTCAAGGAACAAGACAGCTTTTCACGCCGAGGGCAGTAAAGCACGCTCACGCTGCATTCAGAGCGCGTCAGCGCCGAGTTTTGCCTCTTCGTCCCGCTCTGCGGACACGCGAGGCTGCTCCCCGCCGGGACGGGTGACGGAAGGCTGGAAGGCGTTTGATGCTGCCGCCTGCGGCTCGGCACGGCCACGGTGCCGCCGGGGAAGAGGGCGAACAGGTTCCTTCGTGACACAGAAACTTCCCGTGGCGAGGCGGAGGCGCACACCTGCACGGCCGCCTAAAGCCCCTCGGCGGGACCCCCCCACAGCTGCACCCCGCCCGCACAACAGACCATCCCGGCCACAGTTGCCACCCGCCGGGCCCCCGCTGCCTCCGCTCCGCTCCGTGCCCGCTCGGCGGGGCAGGGGGTGGGCAGCGGCTTCCACGGGGCAGCGGGCAACGGGGGATTCCAGGGAACGGGCTGCAGCCGGTGACAGCGCCCCGGCCGCGCCGAGACAAAGCGCCGCCCTCACCTCCCGTCCCGTCCCGTCCCGTCCCGCCTCCCGCGGCGGGCGGCTCCCGCGCCTCTCCTACCTGTTACAGTTCATCCCCGCCGCTGCCGCCGCCACCCCCAGCATCGCGCCGGCGGCTGCTGCTGCTGCTGCTCCGCCGCGCCGTGCCGCGCCGCCCCGCTGCCCGCCGCCGCCGGGAGGAGCCACGCCAGGCGGCGATAATGGCGCTGGGCAGCCGCNGGCCCCGGCCCCGGCCCGAGCAGCCCCCGCCCCGCCCGCTGAGGGAGGGGCGTTCCCGCCAAGTGCCGGGCGCTCGCGGGCGGCCGCCACACGCGGCGGCGGCGGCGGCTCGGTGGGCAGCGCCCAGGAGACTTTACTCGGCGCCGGCCGCGGGGCTCGGGTGACTTGCATCTCCAGTCAGATGGGGAACGCACAGGCCCGGACGTGCGGCGGCAGCCACGGAATCGTGGAGTCGTTTGGGTTGGAAAAAAGGCCTTTGAGATTCATCGAGTCCAGCCACCAACCTCACACTGCCAAGCACACCACTGAACCACGTCCCTCAGCACCTCATCTATGTGTCTTTTGAGTATCTCCAGGGACGGTGACCGCACCACCTCCCTGGGCAGCCTGGGCCAGTGTCTTAACTCTTCTTCCTAACCTCCAATCTAAACGTCCCCTGGTGCAACTTGAGCCTGTTTCCTCTTGTCCTATTCATTACTGGAGAGAAGAGACCAACTCCTACCTCCCTACAACTCCTGTCTCCACTCAGCATCTTCCACATTAAACATCCCCAGCTCCCTCAGCTGCTCCTCATCAGACTTGTTCTCCAAATCCTTCACCAGCTTCACTGCCCGTCTCTGGACATGTTCCAGCACCTCAATGTCTTTCTTGTAGTGAGGGGCCCAGAACAGAACACAGTATTAGAGCTGCAGCCTCACCAGTGCAGAGTACAGGGGGAAAATCACTTCCTTGGTCGTCCTGGTCACACTATTTCTGATACAAGCCAGGATGCCACTGGCCTTCTTGGCCACCTGGCCACACTGCTGGATCATGTTAAGCCAGCTGTGGTCCAGCACCCCTGGGTCCTTTTCCTCCAGACAGCTTTCCAGCCACACATCCCCAAGCCTGTAGCGTTGCATGGGGTTGCTGTGGCTCAACTGCAGGACTCAGCACGTGGCCTAGTTGAACCTCATACAATTTTGTTTTGTTGTTTTTGTTAAGCAGACAAAACATGTTACATGGTACATTCTGGGAGCTCCAGGGGGAGCCAGGCTGGGGGAGGTGGCACTCGCAGCCCAGCTGGCAACAAGCTGCACACTCTGTACAAGCCTGGGGCAGTGCTGTCAGAAGGCCCTGCAAAAGTATGTGAAGGAGATGCTTGAGGGTATCTGTCACTGTTTTTTTTCCAGAACAAAAAATTGCTGTCAAAACAATTCCAAGAATTTGTACTCTCTCTTACATGTGGTATTCTTTCCAGTGAGAGAGTGAGCGCCTCACCTGAAGGCACCAAATATGTTTAGGTGGGTATTTGCCAGAGCAGGATTCCGTTTTTAATTGCCATTGTTTACTAACATGCAGTCACATGAGGAAAGGTCTACACATCCCTCAGGTTCAGCAGCTTTCTTTAGAAAGTAAATACAATTAAGAAACCTTCAACACTAGAGCAGCAAAACCTGAAGACAGAGGCCCTGCTTTACTTGGAGAAAGGCATTCTTACTCCAAACCTTACAAGTTTCAGAGACTTATGGACAAATGAAAAGATTGTTGTAGAAAATGTGGGGTTGTTAAGCCATCTGTGTAATTGCCCATTACCTTCCTTAATATCAGAACAAGGAAGTGATGTGGTGAAATGAACAACGCAGACATTTAACTGCCAGGATTAAGGAGGTCTCTATGTAGCTCTAAGAAGACAATATGCTCCAGGAATAGGTTAAGCTAGTGAAAATCAGCATAGGCAGGTACAAGAGATTAGAGGAGTAACAATCAACAGGACAAGAGGAAATGGCCTCAAGTTGCGCTGGGGGAGGTTAGGTCAGATGTTAGGAAAAAATTCTTCTTGGAAAGGGTTGTTAAATACTGGAACAGGCTGCCCAGGGAGGAGGTGGAATCACCATCCCTGGAGATAGTTAAAAGTCTCCTGGCCAACAAACTAAGCAATATCCAGGGCTACATAGGTAGCCTGTGGCTATGGAAGATGAAAGTCAGGTTCTACTGCTGTGATCTGCAATACTTTACCATATGCATAAACTTAGCAAAGACATGCACAGCAGACCAAAAAAAAAAAAAAAACTAACCAAAAAACACTGGATGACATTTGACTTGGGCCATTTTCTATGGATTTTATTACTGCAAAGTCTCAGAAACTTTTTTTTTTTTTTTCAGTTATTATTTCAGTCAGGACATGTACTACAAGAAATCACTTAATTTACCCAGTTCTAAAAGGCAGCTTTTTTGAGAGAAGTATTCTTGGTTGATTCCAGCAATCACAAAACAAAGCCAACCCTTCAAAACCAGTAAAGAGCCTTAGCTACAATTGTAAGTCCTTACTGATGTGTATCTTTGGGAACATCACCTTGAGGTCAGAAAAAGAGGAAGATGTTATTAATATGCAATTTGCTGCAATTAGCAGTGTAACCTTCTGGAGAACTGTGCACCATGGAAAAAAAGATATTTGAAGGCTATGCCCCAAGCATGGCTCTGGACAGAACTACAACTGTAAAAACACAAAAACATCAGATCGTGGCACTGTTTACTTATTTGGGCATTCACTCCTTGGCACAGTTCAGTTTTGCTGCAAAAGTTCAGGAATGCAAATACAGCAAAATTTCAGTATCACAGGGAATATATATTTCAGCATCGGGAAGGATATGTCTGGAAAAGGAAAGGGGTGGTATGCCAGAACAGGAGGAGGTGATTCTTCCTCTCTACTTAGCACTGGTGAGGCCATACCTGTGTCCTGTTATGGGATCCGCAATACTAAAGACACAGACATACCAGAGAGAGCCCAGGAAAGGGCCACTAAGGTTTAGGATTGAGTACCACATCTTTTATATAAGGAGAGGCAGAGAGAGCTGGGACTGTTCAGCCTGGAGAAGAGAAAGCTCAGAGAGATCTTACCAGTGTGTATTGATACCTGAAAAGGGAGGGTACAGAGAAGATGGATCCAGGTTCTTTTCAGCAGTGCCCAGCAACAGGACCAGAGGCAATGGGCCCAAGTCTGAAACACAGAGAGTGCCCTCCGAACATCAGGAAACACTGCTGTCAGGGTGACCCAGAACTGGCACAGGTTGCCCAGG
Source organism: Urocolius indicus (assembly GCA_013401255.1). Classification (NCBI taxonomy): domain Eukaryota; kingdom Metazoa; phylum Chordata; class Aves; order Coliiformes; family Coliidae; genus Urocolius; species Urocolius indicus. The sequence continues at coordinate 109,019 of WBNH01002619.1, read as the reverse complement.
AGTCTCCATCCTTGAAGACAGTCAAAAACTGCATGGACATGGTCCTGGGTTGCTGACTCAAGGCAGCTTGAGCTGGGGGGTTGGATAAGATGACCTCTTGAGGTGCCTGCCAACCTTAACCAGTCCATGAGTGTGTCAAAAAACCAAACTAAAACAGATGCCTCCTTCCTGACAAAAAACACTCATGTGAATGAGCCTGTCAGCAGAGCTTCCTTGTATCATTCGGTGCTATGTGAAGGTAATAGCACCCTTTTGGTTTCTTTCTAATCAACTTTGGGCAGTCTGGCATTAATTACAGGCAGCTTCACAAATGTATTTAATTAGCTTCGGTTAACTCTGCAAGGATCTGGGGGCCTGCCCCATAGCCTGTCCTCCTGGGGGGCTATAGGAGGCAGTTGCCCCTGGCTGCTAAGCCCAGCTGCAGAGCCACACCTCTGACCAGCACAGCCCGCCATGGAGGGAGGTGGCTGAGCAGACGTGCAACTACCAGGGCAGCAAACACCAAAACAGTAAATTCTGGAAATAATTAACAGGCAGCACCAGCCAACAAGCACAGGCGTTACGGTCCTTCCTTTACAGAGCACAATAACAGATTTAATGGCAAGTGAATTGCACCATGTGGAGTTTTCCAGTGCTTTTAAAGATGATATCCTTAGAGCCCGGTCCACTAGCAATGTAATAGCAAAGTAGCAAAGGCATTCACAAAGGGTGGGAGAGCCTTCCCCCAAGCGCCTATGGATGCCAGACACTAAGTACTAGCAGCTTTTGGAAGGGCTGTACCAAGAACGGCCAGCAATTCAAGTTTCACAGATTGCCTCCCTCGGCTCTGTGCCTTACAGCAACTTCGGGCTCTGATTTACATTTTTGTTGTGTCTGGCTGTACAACAGAAATAATAATTCTTAATTGTTGTTAATTCTGCATTACATGGTATTAGAGCATGCTGGCATTCTAATTGACTTGTAACATTCAGTCTGGAGTACTTAGGCAAATAATTAAATAGGATTCACAGACACACACACTGCAAACTCAAACGAAAACAAAAAGTGAGTCTTTCCAGTGTAATGAAAGACTATTGTTTTCTTTCTATGTAGTTTTAAAAAAAAAATGGTAATCTGCCTCATTATTTCTCCTTACAAACCCATCACAAAGTTAAACATTTGACTGTTAATGTACTTGGCATCGGGAGGAGAAGTGCCATTATCCCCAGCTGACAAGTGAGGAAACAGAGAAGTTGAAATTAAATTCACAAAGGAAGCATGCAGCAAAGCAGGAACTTTGGACTTTGCATCTCCAGACCAGCATCTTAATCACAGAATTCATGTATATTTTATCTATTTCCCCCCTCCCATCTCTCCCTGTTAGACTAGAGCATTAAGTAGGCATATGCTTTTTATGTTCTGTTTCCAGAGCACTTTAAGTCTTCAACCATTGTTGAAATGCCAACACATAGCAGTGCAGCTGGCAATGGTAGAAAGTGATAGTGCAAATCTTTCACCTATTCAGAACTATACAGGGTATCAGCTTTGCTGATGCCAAATGAGACCATCAATGTAGGCCTAGAGAAGAAGTGAGAAAGGAAGGGTTATTGTGGAGAGACAAGAAAAAAAGCTGCTTGGTGAGTGAGAAGCCGCTTGTCTCTGTGATCACCAATGTCAACATCTTTGCACCAAGTTCTTTTTCATTGCCAGAAAAAATGTTTTTCAATTTTGCCATAGTCATACGAAGAGACCTGAACAGGGAACTTCCAGCTGTTTGTTGTAGCTTTTGCTTTCTCCCAGAACCTCACGCAACCACAGATGGTATATTCTTCCTCATCTTCTCATTGACTCTGAGTGCCTGTTAACATAGCAGCCCTGTGGTTGCTTACCTAAACACAATCAATGAATTTCAACTGCAAACTGTGTCAGTGTTCTTGTCATACCTCCAAAGGTATGAAGTTCAAGTAACAACAAGGGAAAACTTTTCCATTCAAGCATGAACGATTTTTGAACACAGGGTGTCCAGCTAACATTTCCTAGCACAACTGTTAAATGCATTCAAGTAAAAAATGATTTAGGTTTCACATTTTTGTTCAGCATTAAGACTATTCACAGCTCATAGAATCACAGAATGGTAGGAGTTGGAAGGGACCTTTAGAGATCATCTAGTCTGATCCTCCTGCAGAAGCAGGTCCACCTAGATCAGGTCACATGGGAACGTGTCCAGGTGGGTCTTGAAGACCTCCAAAGAAGGAGACTCCACACCCTCCATGGGCAGCCTGTGCCAGGGCTCCCTCACTCTCAAAGTGAAATAGTTTTTTCTTATGTTTAAATGGAACATTTTGTGCTCCAGCTTCATCCCATTACCCCTTGTCCTGTTGCTAGATACAACAGAAAAAAGGGATGTCCCAACCTCCTGACACTCACCATTTAGATACTTGTAAATATTAATGAGATTCCCCCTTTTTACTCAGTTGTAAAAACAAATTTTCACCACTACCTGATCTCCACAAAAAATCTTTGCTATTTTTAAAAATAGTATATACTTTACTCAGAATACTAACAAGCTTGTTTTAACAATCACCCTAATGTCCTTATAAAAGCAAAGTAAAATTGCCCCTTCGTGCGCTTTAGACGTGTCTGGTGTATTTGGCTTCACCTTTTCTCGGAAGATGGAAGGAGATTGTGCAAGAACAGGGATATAACTTTTACAGATCAATCTCAAAACCTTGCAAAATTATCATCAGAATTCCATATTTAGCAGCATAAATTTCTGCTTCATGTCAAAGTCAGTCATTGGATGGTCATAGTAATAGCTAAAAAAAAAAAAAGCTTACGGCAGCACTACAAAGCAGGTACTTTGAAAAGTAACTTAATGACTTTTAGCAATCATGGTATTTTGCTCACATGTTTTAAGCTTTCATGCTACTGGTATATAATGGAGGAATGCAGAGATTTATGCACAGCAATGTTTATTTTTAGCAATGCTTTAAAAAAAGTAAGTCAGAGCATCTATTCCAAACTGAAAACCTAGTCTGCATCGATAGGTAAAGCTATAAAAAGAGTTAATTTAACACACAAGCCATCCTTTCAGTTCATCAGGCTATTCTCACTAAGCTCCATCTATCATAAAAAACAAACCTCTCCCTGAGCCACCCCACATTCCTAACCCACGCATCAGAAATAGTTTTTCAAAGCCATCACTGTTCAACTGCAGAAGGTAGGGAACAAATCTGACAGCAAATGCTGCTGCTGAGCCCTGTCCATCTCTACCACATGGGGACTGTATTTTAGCACAAGCATCCCTGGCTATCGCATGATTAGTGAGCGGTGTTACTACTGAGGAAGAAAGGTGTCATTGCTCTGTGACAACAATTTGATGCAATCAGTGAAGAATTTCCTGTTGATTATTTTGTGTGGTTATTTGGATGATTTTTCTAACGCCAGTATTCTGAGGTCCTCCAAAGAGAGGGCATGTCACTTGAGTCCAGCAGCACAGAAGCTAGTCAGATACCTTGGGATAACTAAGAAGGAGGACAAATAAGTTCTAACTCAATTAAAATAATTTGTCTGTCATTTTTCTATCTTAAACATTTTGTGGCTGCAATTTCCATCCTTCACAGAATGCTACAAACTCTACTGTTACCTTTTCTGAGTTCTCTGAAAATCCTCCTCCTGCAAGAGAAGTACAATAGATCTTCTGTCCTCCACTGCTCTGCAAACAACTGGTTTAACCAGCTTCCAAGGCCCCGTGGGGGAAAGTTAGAGCAGGGGCAAAGAGCCACCACCTCAGCTATAGCAGGAGCTGTGTGTGTATTGCCTCCAGCTGCCTCTCCCTCCGCTCTTCCAGAGGCTGTAGAGTGACCACTCATTTGTCCCCCTGCAAAGGCTGGAACTTCACCTAGATGGCTGCTGCAGCTCGAGCTTTAAAGTAAATGCTGTGACTGCTTGCGAGAGGAACGTTAAGTAGTCTGTGTAAATATTTGGATGCTAAAAGCCAAAACGATACATACGATTGGCCTTCTCCCTTCCTGGCAAAAGCACTGCTGAGCATCAGCAACTTAACTCTGCAAGAGGAAATAATGACAGTAAAACAGTACTTAGGTGAAAGCTTTTTTAAGGAGTTCTGTAATGGTTCTTACTTTTGAGATGTTCTGCAGAGGGTAAGAGATCCAAGAACCACGTACCTCCATCTCCGGAAACATTCTGAGTGTTCTCAGAAAAAGCTTCGATTTTCAAGCAATTAAGCTTCCAGATGAAACAATAAAAACCCCTTAAATACAGTTGCCATTCAGTGTCTATCAATTTAAAACACTTTCAAAGGCCATTATGAGAGGATTGGGACTGTGCCCATGCCCCAAATAGCACATTGTTTTTTTTATAGTGATTACCTTTACCTTGGATTCTTAAGAAGCCTTCTGGCATTCAACTGACAGCAAAAGGAGTGGACAATTTGCTCATACCAAAGTGGACTGAGTGGTCGGAGCAGTAGCAGATACATATTTTTCTACTGTTTCACTGTCCTTGGCCTGCATGATTCAGTCCAGCCTTCACCCTCAGCACGAGCCCAAGGAACACAGGTTCAGAGCTTCACAGAATCACAGGATCTCAAGGGTTGGAAGGGACCTCAAAAGATTATCTAGTCCAACCTTCCTGCCAGAGCAGGACCACCTAGAGTAGGTCACACAGGAACTCGTCCAGGTGGGTTTTGAATGTTCCCAGAGAAGGAGACTCCACAACCCATCTGAGAAGCCTGTTCCAGTGCTCCATCACCCCCCACAATGAAGAAGTTTGTGTTTCTTTGGAACCTCTTATGTTGCATCTTGTACCCATTGCCCTTGTCCTATCATTGGACATCACCGAGAAGAGCCTGACTCCATCCTCCTGACACCCACCCTTTATGTATTTGTAAACGTGAGGTCACTCCTCAGTCTCCTCTTATCCAAGCTAAAGAGCCCCGGCTCCCTCAGGCTATCATAAGGGAGATGCTCCATTCCCTTTCATCACCTTTGTGACCCTGCACTGAACCCTCTCCAGCAGCTCCCTGTCCTTTTTGAACTGCCCCTCTCATCCTTGCAAGACAATGTGATAAATTTTAGATGGAAAGGTAGGTTATTATTTCCCTTCCCCATAGCATATATACATTTACGTGAAACCTGTTAGAAATTGACTTCAAATATCAGGCTTTATTTTTTAAGTTTTATATCCATTTGTTATGTCAACTTCTTTTTGCAATTTATCATCCCCTCTCTGACCATGTATCTGTATAAACAAAGCCTAACAAAAAATGGATGGCAGGAAGATAAACACACCAAGCTCTTGTTTAATCAAGCCAACCAATCAACCAACCAACCAACCAACCAACCAACCACACTTCTATTCACCCACAGAGCATCTACTCCGTGTACTAGGACAACTGTGCAATTGCAGAAAAATTATCACAGGGAATTAGGGAAGAGCAGCTTATTATGTCCTCTTCAAAGCTGAGTGCTATTGGGAAGGAGTGATGATTTAGAAAGCGGCTAGTACTTAAAAATACTAAGTGCAATCCTTCTAACTTGTGCATTAATATCTTCTGCATCCCTCCTCTCCTTCAGGTCGGGTATTGTCAGATTGTTGGTGACAACTAAGAAACATATTTGAAATTATTTAAACGAGCCTTTTTTCGAAAAAAAATGGTATTTGTTTTCCTGAAAACCCCCATAACAAGCTAATTCCTTTTCCATACATCCATAAGTATCAATCACTGTTGTTGTGTTCTAAAGACTGCAGATACTATTACCAGATCCATAAAATCTTCTCTTTGACACTAACTAGGCCCTTGTTTTCTACTTTGCACCCGAGTAGCATTTTCTCAGGTAAGAGCATGCGTTCAGGGAAAAACAACGGCACTCTGTTCAGTAAAGGTGAATTTTATTGAAGTGACGGCCACATGAAAAGGCCAAAGACATATTTCCAACAAAAACATTAATCTATTCAGACTAGCAATTCTGAAATTACTACAACAAATATATTTTTATCTCTTCATACATTTGGTTTCTCAGCTTGTGGGTAGTGACTGCTATTTGCAAGGCTCCTAAATGAGATATTTTCACAGTACCAGTAATAGTACAACTAACAAGTAGTGGAGGAATTATTGGTGAACTGGGTGAAGCCAAGGCATAAGCCAAGGAAGCATAGGTAGTTAAGCTGCCTTCACAGGCACTTCATACAAACTAAGGAGAGTTTTTAAGTGTGCCTCCACAATTTCAGGATATATTGTCTGTATTAAAGCAAAAGGATGGAGGGCAATAGCAAGCCAGAGGAAGATTTAAATATAGAATATAATCTCACCGTGTATTCTCTTAATTACACCTTAAGGAGGAAGGACCATGAAAGGGAAAAAGCAACTCTACTCTCCAATGTGTCACATCTAACATTTTGGCCATCCTGAACCCAACATCCAACTGGCCACATCTACACTACGGCCTGAGAAGCTCAGGTCTTCATATCTTTCAACTGGAGCACACTTTGCTTGCACAGATGAGTCTCCCTTCTGGGAAACAAGAACACGTAAGGCACATGCCCTGCTTCAAAGTCAGCATAGGTAGTTAAAAATGCAGCCACAGTGCACACTCCTGGGAACTCTGAATCACGTACCTTTTTGATTTTTTAAATTAATATATACTCTGCATGGTGACTGCAGTCTCTTCCCCCTTCTGTTTTTTTGTGGTTTTTTTTTCCCTTAAATATGCCCTCCTTAGGCTTGAGCTGAAGGCAGGCTGATAGAAGAGTGAAAGTTGGTCCTAAGCTTGTAAACTCTTTGGGGGCAGGGGTTACATTTTCTGGGAAACATCCTAACAAATATGGCACTGTAAAGAAAACAAACAAACTAAAGAACTAGAAAACAAACAGAAGAAGTAGAAAACAAACAGAAGAACTAGAAAACAAAGTCAGCACAGTGCTCTTCCAAAAGAGAGCACCACAGTCTATCAAGAAGCAGCAGTACTAGTTAAAACTTCAAAATGCTTTTTGAAAGCAAATCACAGCTACAATGCTGTACATTACAATTGCAAATATATGACATATAAAAAAGTTTTCTATCCAAAATAATCCTGCTTCCAGTTCACATTCTTCTATGCCATTTACTGCAAGTGCATATTAAACTTTGATACATTTGCTTACAGACAGTTTATTGCCACAGAGGTAAGTTCTGGCAATCTTAGCAACAGAACACACTTTAGGAGCAGTTATTAAAATATTTTTACATTAATTAAGATCTTACTCTTTCATTATAAAAAAAATATAGTAATGCAAGTTGTCCACTACATTCATAAGTACAATACTTGAGTTTTACTAAAACCAGTGAGCATGCAACTCAGACTTGAAAGAAGTCAATAAGCAACTGGTATGTAATACAGCCAGTGATATCTGTTACTTGCATACATTTATTCACAGCTTGCAACGTTAAATAATCTAGAGTTCTGAAATATGTGCATTTTCAAAGGAGCTTGTCACAGCTCTTTAGCAATAGCTGAGCAGGGATCGTGCAGAAGAGGCTAAACCAGGTTCGCTGCAAATGGAGTTCGAACTAAGTAAGACAAAGTTGTACCCTTTCACTCATGTGCTTCCACTGCTAAAAATCACAGCAGGAGAATGACTTGCACTTATTTTTATGCATGTTGCAAATCTCTCCCGTTGCTGTGTTTTGGCATTCTTTCAAGTGACGTTAACCAAAAACCAAATGAATAAGGACTTGGAATTCAACATCCGAGATCTGCAGCAAATCTTGAATGCTGAAAGATATGGCAATAATTTCAAAAGCAAATGCAAGAAAGCCTAAACGTAGCCTCATCTTTGCTGTATACATATCCAAGCTACAGACGCCTAAAAGGCTCATCCTCCATACTGTTCTGTGATCTGAAAGTCCACAGAGAATGTTTTCACTGGTAGCACAAACTGCAGAGATTCCAGTTAAAACACATATTGGACTGAAGAGGGGAAGAAAAGATGAAAAAAGAGATGATGCTTAAAGACTGTAGAAAGAAATTAAAGTATTTAAATAAGGTCTTTTGGCTTTGTTGATTGTGTACTGAAATATATGCAAGAAGCAATAAATTAAACCATAAGCACAGTTACTGAACAGTTTATTCTCAACGGGTGCTACCATTCTCCTGTTCTTACGTTCAGGTTCATCTTAGCCCTGAATAAGGCAACATTAAAGGAATGAGCATCATTTCCTCAGCGCCTCAACTAAGACAGATAGGAAAGGAAGACGACTGTTTCATATTGGTACGTATACCAGGCAATGATTCTCTGTAAAACAACACAGAGAGCATGAAAATATGAGTGAAAAGGATGGAAAGACTCTGGTTGAAAGGTAAGCAGAGCTTAAAGACATGTTTGCATTTTAATAACTTACAAATAAATTAAGGTGGTGAAAGGCAGTATGGGCTATAAAGGAGAAAAGAAGATTGAAGCTAAAAAAAGGAGCTCTGTTGATAATAGAAGTAGCAGCTCTATAGCAGAGATTTCTTTTTCTTTAAGGAAACCAAACATTCTATTGAATAACTTGGAACAGTGTTTAATCTCATCCGTGCAAAAGATTTGTGCACAGGTGTGCAAACTCAGAGAACTGAGATAAGGACGCAACATCTTAAATCATTAGAACATTTAAAAGATGCAACTATTGCCAAAAGCTCTGCCAGAAGTTATTGTTAGGTGTTTGGGCCTGTGAACTCAGATTCTTCCTTTAGTGTCTTCACTATGACTAAGTCAGTATGGGTAGGCTGTTCCTCTAAGTACAATTTCTTCCTGGTCTTGAACACAAACTTCCAACCTTAGGGTAATAAGCTGTAGCTTAAGTCCTTTCTCCAAAAGATTCAGCTCACTTACCACCTCTGACTCTTGGAGTACTATCCCTGGGCTTCCATAGATCTCACTAATCTCTACTACAGTACCATGCCCAGATGTGCCATTATCACCCTCTACATTTTGTGGACCGTTGACTTCACACTTTCAATCCAGCTTTTGGAAAAAAAAAAACCAAAAACCAAAACCAAACAACAACAACAACATAAAACCCCAAAACTAAAGCTTCAGTCAAAGCAGAAAATGTCACTTCAGTTTCATAATATCTTAAGTTTTTCAAGCATTACCAAAGAAGAAATAACTCAATTTTGATTTCTTCACCGTGCACAGAATAACACTAAAATTAATGACTTGATGTGAAAGAAACTGTAAACACTTCAAAATACTTCAAGTCCAAAGTCTAGTTACTCCAGTTATTATACCAAGATTTTAAAGCAATATCAAAAGGGTCATCAAAGGTTTGCCAAATTCTGTTTCCAAGCAATTTGCACTTAATTTGTCACTTCTCATTATACTTCTGATCATCAGCTTTAAGATTTACAAGAAGAACAGTTCACTGCTGTCAGAGCATAATACAGGACAGCCTTTCACAGAGCTACTGAGGGCTTCTTCCTTAGAAGAGCCTAAAAAGCTGAAAATAACACACAAATAAAAACCTGTAGTTCAATGCTACAACACCAACAGATTCTTCTTCTACGTTCTTCTTTTCTTGCAGTTGTGGAATGTGTTTAAAGATTCAGCGTTTTTGCTGTCTCATCGAAGTCCTGACCAGCTGTGGAGGTACGAAGCCCACCCAGAGGGTCGGGAGCTACTCTCTTCCTCGCCTGAAGATGGAAGAAAAACATACTTAACTCAGTTTATTATATTAGACTTTGCATGACCTTGTAAACTTGTTCAGGAGGTAACATTCAATACTCGCTCTTAGGTTGCCATAGATATGTTAAGGGATTTTATCACCAGGTCAACTTTACTTTGGGTGTTCAAAGATGTTTTAGAGAGATCATTTAGCAGCTTTCACCACAAAAATCCAACTGGTGTTTTTCAGAGTGCTAGATCAACATCAAAATGCTGTGGACTTACACCTTATCTTTGCAAATGCAAAGCCTATCATGGAATGCAGTACTTTGCCACTTCCTTTGCTTATGTGATTTTAGTCACGAGTTTTAAGTACTTACATATACACACAGTACTTAGTCTTTATATTAATTTTGAAATGAAGTATAGGTCAGTTGCTAATGAAGTACAAGAAGCTACAGATTGTCATTGAGAAGTGACAAACTATACCTTAGGAAGTATTTTTCAGTGGACAAATGCTCAGAGGACTTGAAGTGGAGCCAGAACATTATTATACAGTCAGCTCTTGGGTTAATTTATTGGAAAAGCTTAACTCTCTTTGGTTTTTTTTAAGCAAAAAGCATATTTTCTTGACAAGGTTTTTAAAGTTAATGTATTGAAACTAATATTAGATCTGCAGTACTGCCTTGAAAGGACCACTTTAATTATCTTTCCAGAACATCTGCCAACAAAGTAATTCATTTAATATCAACCTCCATTTTAAGGTCCATTCAACAGAAATCTTTAACTCTACTTAAAACATGAACACATTAAGTTTTTACAACTTACTATCATCTTACTACAGTGTGTGTGTTTCAGAAGAAGTTATAGTTTTCTTTATTTATATTTAATTTTTGAGTGTTTGTTCTGTTTCCTGAAAACTGAATATTAACTACATAAAAAAACAACCCCACAGAACTTCACGGGTCTTTATTTGCATTTTTCCTTTTTTTACCACTATGCTTTCAATATGACCTACCTTGGGCAATTGCAACTAGCTTCCCCTTCTCTTCAGGGCTGAGCTGCAACATAGTGTCTATTACTGGGAGCAGCCTTTCTTTCTCACTTCCTGATTTTAGAAATATGAACTGCAACAGAACATTCTTCAAGTATTCTAGATTAGCCACAGACTTTTCTCTCTCTTGATTTCTTTCCAGTCTTCTTATTTCATTCTTCAGAAGCTGCANGTGGGGGGGGTGGGGCGGGGGGGGGGGGGGGAGGGAAAAGCAATATTGTTTGTTTCATATAATGAACTGAATAAAAGTCTTTTGAAAAGCTGAAGAGCAAATTACACAGCTCGCTTTGAGAAGAATGATGTGTGCATTAACAACATATTCTGGACAAAAATACAGTGAAAATGTAATACATGATAATGTTGTCCAGAAAATTTTTTTTCTTGATCAAAAATACCCTTTTTTCATAAAATCTTTGCAGCAGTTATGACGAGATATGGTACTAACTATTTGGTTTCAATGACAAAGAGTTGAACCATTAAATAAGCAATGTGGATCAAAGACTTAACAATATTAGCATTAATTGATAAACACTTTAGAAAAGCTTTGCATGTTTAGAGAATATATGAACTTCAAAAAAATCATCATGAAACTCAAGGAGGTACGATCAAATCAAACCAAAGTCTTGAAGTACAGGAATCTCTAAACATGTACCTTCTTTTAACTTACGACAGCTAAAACAGGTTACAGAAAGAGAAATCAGACAATGCTTCCCTTGGGATTTATTGCTTTTATCTAAGTGAAAACAGTAAAGACACTTTAGCAATTAAACTTCCAAATTCTTGAGGTTTCTTTTTTTTTTGTAGCAGCTTTTACTCTCCCCCACCTGGAAAATGCAAGGAAGAAAACCCCAAGTCCTGAAGTTAACTATCTAGAGGAAGCACTAGATAACTAGTCCTGTGGAATAAAACCCCATCCAACATTAAGTTTTGCAACACCAAGTTTTTATAGACTGAGGCTTAATGAAATATATTTTGTGTTAAATATTTGGTCTAAGAAACAGACCATGGAAAACAGAGCTGCACCCACACTTCATGCATGCCTGCTGACCTTTATTTGTTCCATTAGGATCGCATTGGTTGCTTCTGATTCACGAAGTAATTCATTCAAGTGATCGGCGCTCTTCGCTGTTGTGTTTAGTTTCTGAAGCAGTTCATCCTTGGTGAGTTCTGCTTGCCACTGAGGTGGTTCTGCAGTGAGTTGGAAAAAGAAAGTTGAGAGAAGGAAAAAGCACTTGCATCTACTTTATATGAATTAAGACTCGATTAATGTAGCTTCTTAGAAACCAAATGCACGCAAATATACACTGCAAAGTTAACAGGCATCACTGCTGCTGCTGCATGCTTGGTTTGGGATATAGTTTTGTATATATACTAGAAGCTGATTGACAAATCGGTTTTAATTTACCCCTTGTCTCCTACACATAGATGTAAACTTTCAACAGTTCTCCACAATGTGTTCATTAGATTTTAAGAACATGATTAGGTGCTCCCAGGTATTTTTGGGGGGACTTTCAGTGAGAACATTGTTCTTCATCTTGTTTTTAATCTTCCTAGAAAAAAACTATCAATAAGTTCCTGTTTTAATAAGCCACAGAAGCTGAACAGACATTTTTGCCCTTTCATTAATGAGAGTTAAATTAGCACTTAATTTTCTCCAATACAGACTAGCACAGAATACAATGAGTTCTGTAACTAGTCAATGACTTGCTAATCCAGTCTTTTCCCCTTAGAAAACATGACATTTTTACAACGTGTAGCCATATTTGATTGTTAGTCTTTACTCAAGGACAAAACTCCTCCAGAAATTCACAAGAGTGTAAACTCAGTGGCACTTAAGCAGACTTGTGTCTTTCACCTCAAAGCATGAAAACACAACCTTCTCAGATATTTTGAGGGCACAAGGCTCGGCAACTTACGTAAGCAAGAGCTTCAGAAAGCTGCATGTTCTACCTACCAAGTTTTGCTTCTGGAGAGTTCAAAAGTTGCTCCAAGGATGGTACATAGGTGCTGGCTGAAGAGACAGACTCTGTGTCTGTTGTTTCCATACCTTCTCCCTCTTCCCTAGCTACGGTGTGTACATCAAGAGCAGGAAGGTCGGTGCTTCGCCGTTCTCTTAAGTTCTTTGTTGCTGGATTTGAAACAGCTGGACCTGAAAGATACTTACTGATGTTTCACCAGAATGAAATTGGTAGGGCTATTTCATACGTGTGACTGTCTCAGATTGGAGTATATAAGTATATAAAATAGTCTTCAAAGAGCACAGGGAGGAAAAATGAAGAGAGAAAACCAGACACACATATAACAGAATAGAAAACACAACCTTCATCTCCTAACAACCATTGTCATCAATGCCTGTTTCTAAATCCAAACTTGATTGATCATTTTTATTTCAGTTGCTATGAAATCCTCATAAAACACTCCTTGAATATGTGTTGTAGCTATAATAGGAACATCAAATATTTTTAGTGCAAAACAGAATGAGCTTTGCTTTACAACTGGTCTGGTGGGAGGTGTAAACTCTTCTGTTTTAATGCTGTGGGCACTATCCTGCTGCTTCAGCAACATATGGAAAGAATAACTTCTTAAACCGATACTTCTGCTTGGCAAATGTCTAACTACATCCTAATTAGTAACTTACAGATATAAAAATAGCACTCGAACACAGTAAATTCTAAATTAGAAGACAGATAAAATAGCAAGTATACCAATAACATAGCTGAAACAGCTTTCAAATAGCCTTTTCTTTAGCTTTACCCCCTCATTCTGGAGGCAGAGTTCCAGTATGCTCCAAAATCTGAGATAAACTGATAGGAAGAGAAGCATATATTTACAGAGTAATTTCCTTCCATTTGTCTGACATCGCAAGTACTGTAAAAAAGACAACAGTGATGAGGATTCTAGAAGACAACAGAATAGTTCCAGTTGGAAGGAATCTGCAAAGATCAGCCAGTCCAACTGTCCGACCACTTCATGGCTGACCAAAAGAGCTAAAGCATGTTTTAGAGGCAATGTCCAAATGCCTCTTAAGCACTAGGAGGCTTGGGGCACTGACTGCCTCACTAGGAAGCCTGTTCCAGTATCTGACCATACTCTTAGTGAAGAAATGCTTCCCTATGTCCAGTGTAAACCTCTCCCTGACCCAGCTTTGAACCATTCCCACACATCCTGTCACTAGATCCCAGAAAGAAGAGCTCAGTACCGCCCTCCCCACATTCCCACCTCGGGAAGATGGAGAGAGCAATGAAGTCATCCTCCAGCCTTCTTTTCCCCAAACCAGATAAACCGAAAGTCCTCAGCTGCTCCTCACAGGACATGCCCTCCAGCCCTTTCACCAACTTTGTTGCCCTCCTCTGGATGCATTCAAGAATCTTTAAGATTCTGAAGGGACAGTAATAACAAAGACCTGATTTGGTATTGGTGGATTGATTTGGCATGCTGCAGATTCTCCAGAAAAGAAGCTTCTGGTCTATTACAGAAGTACACATCATAGGCGTACTTTAGATTCTGAGGCACATACACAAATTTGTATCTAACCCAAGAAAAACCTGGTTTTATGACTGAAAGTTACCTCTAGTGCTTGGTTCACTCTTGAGTTGGAAGAGTTGAGCTTCTACTCTGGACAGTTGCTGCTGAAGTGTCTCCACTGTCTTCCTGTGCTCTTCTTGCAGGTTCCTGACTTGATCTCTGAAATTGTTCCGGAGAGCTTCATTCTGGGCTGTCAGCTGACTCAAAGTTTGGGCATGCTCTGTTTTCATCACCATATTCTCAGACTGTATTGTGCAGAGCCTGAAAACCAGCACATATGCAAACCGTAAGAGACAAATGGCAAAACACTGTCATTTTTACACTTCAAAACTCTTAGAATTTAAAGTAGTTTTCAATTTTCATGCGAATGATTATCTTAGAAAGGCTGTGCAACTTTTTTTCCATTTAAATTGCTCTTTTCACAAGGAAAATCTCAGACTGAAAAAGTGACACTTATTAGCTATTGTATGAATGCACTGTGCTATCTAACCTCTTTGCTTCTATTTGAGAACACAAAATTCAGACATCTTTGGGAAATATCAGAAGTATTATAGACACTGTGGTCTAAACATTCTTAAATTCTAGAAGTACAACATGACTGTGTCATACAGGGCTGGGCACTTACCTTATACACTATTTCATAAAATGGTAGGGTTGGAAGGGACCTTTAGAGATCATCAAGTCCAACCACCCTGCAGAAGCAGGTTCTTGTGCAGGACTGCTGAAAACAAAAAGTTGCTAAGAAGCTACATTTGGGGTTTTTTCAAGCTTCAGTTTTCAGTACAAAAGAGAGTGGAAGACTGTAGTTGTTAGCAGGAAAATTTTCACTGGCACGTCAATTGTACTTGGCTTGGAGATGCTCCAGAAGCACGACAAAACTGTCACAAGCAATTAAACAAGTGCATGTATGGAAAGACTAAGCATAGGACTTGCCCTTATAAGCACACAGTGCAGAAGGACATCATTTATTTGATCACTATGAATCATCATGTGGCTATCAGGAACAGATAAAACAGTATAAAACAGAGACAAGAAGTCAACCGTTCCTAATACTAAGCTGTAATTTCTATTTTTTTTTGTGAACTTCTCTATATCCTAAAGAGAAAAGAACAACAAGGAAATACCTTTCTTGAAGAGCTGAAGTATCGTGCTATTATATCCTATAAATATCCTACTTTTTAATAGGAAACATCTACAAAATTTAGTTGACCAGTCCAACACAATCGTAGTGCTGAGCATTAAGACTTAAAAACAGTCAATGTACTTAAAACGTCAATTTAAAAATCTGATAGTTAACAGGTAGAAAACTTGCAGAACTCTCCAATTCCTTCATCAGCTGCTACTTTATTTCAACTGCTGAAAGTCTGAAGGCTCACGAAAAATAACAAAGAATCCTTTTCAAAATTCCTTTAACTTTCTCAACAATTACAGTCTTTCTAGTCAAAGGTCACTATGTGTCCAGGCTTTAAAGTTTACAAAAAATAAAATATCTGTATCTATCATCAGCAGACCATACTTTTCACGGAGTTCTGCCTCTTTTGCAACAGTCTCTTGCAGCATCTTATTGTGTCTTTCCAGTAGGGTGTCATGTTCAGACTGCAATGCCTGGAGTTCAGATGCATTCAGCTGTGAATTATGCTGAGCATCTTGCAGCTTAACTTTCAGTTGTTCTATCACCATTTCCAGTTGTTCTCTAAAAGGAAAAAAAAGAAATAAAACAAGATATATTTAAAAGTAATTATGTTATTTCAGAACCCATATTATATCCACAACATTGTGGACAGCTGATCCAAATTGCTTATTTATTAATGAATCAGTATGTCATCCCAATCAAAATAAACTTAGAATGTGAATGCAGCAGAAGTGATCAGAACTGCTGGGAATATAATGATTAGGCTAGAAAGTGTGACTGATATCACTTTCTACTTCAAGACACTTTGGAAGAATGAAACAGGAGAATAATTTGTAGGGTGCAGATAGGAGAAACAATTTCTTCTTCAGGTGGTGGAGAGTTTTTTGTTCATTTAGTAAATGCACTCAGTTCAATGAGACTGAAAGCAGGAGATAAATGATTGGAGTAGATTTTGAGCAATAGACTAGAAAACAATATCAACAGATAAAGTTTGTTGGTTAGAAATAAATCAATATCAGATATTCCAGGGCAAAACAGTCATAAGTCGCACACATTCTTCTTTTATGTTTTATGTGTTTATATATGCAGACATCTCCATTATCTCATGAATCACATATCTCATCAATCCTTATGAGTTGATACTTGTAAGTCCCATTTATTTGAAAACTATTAGTCTTATGTTTATTGCTTGACAAGTGTCCATTTTGTTTTCAAGCTGTTTTCACAAAGAAACTACATGCCAGAACTTGTTAAAATTCTGCAAAAAAGAAGGGCAAAGAATTGCAACTCTTGCAGTTTGCTTGGGTCAAAGAAAAGAAGAGGTAGATGTATTTTAAAAACTCCAAACTAACAATAAGCCCAAAGTCCTCTAGCCAAGCACAAGTCTCCCTCTGGTGGATTTTCCGCAGCTATTACAAGCCTCGTTTTAAGATCTGTGTCAGAAATTAATTTTGACACCTCACACAAACGCCCAGCCTGTCACCAAAGACAGCTACCTGTAACTTATAAAAATAACTTACAGAAACTGATCTACTTTTTCAGTGGGTTCAAGACATTTTCTGAAGTGAATCTGAATTTACCTGGGTTGTCACTATACTTAAATGATTTTCAGGGAACTTTTAGAAAATATTTTTAGTAAAAAAAAAACTTCTAATAAGTATTTTTTCTTCTAAATCTTTCCTCATACAACAGCTGGTAAGACAACAGTATTTCATCATTCCACTGGAACTGATGTCCGAATTGGTAGCCAGACTAATTGGTAGCTACACTAAACCATCCCTTCCTGAAAAAGTTGAATGACCTCAGTTGAACAATACCAATCTGCTCTTTTCTTCCTAATTGGAAAGAGCACTTTGCTACAATACTTTTTATCAAAGGAAATGACATGTCAGTTCTGCACAGAATATGCTGTCTCATTTCTGCTCATGAGAATCATAAGAATCTTCTTAACATCTTACTTCCCGTGCTGACTGTAATCTACACAAACTTAAGTGTTAAAAAAGACAAACAAAGGAATCAGAAACTCGTAGTACTACCATGCTACAAATTGTTGATCTTCTTCTGTTCAGATAGACAGACCCACAGTTAGGTTACAGATCAGATAAAGTTTACAGAAATAAAGAACTTTCTTTTTTTTTTTTTTTTTTTTTAAACCAAAAGAAGTAACTGTGGAAGCAAACTGCCTCCTTCTGAAATTGTCTTTATTGAAGCAAAGAGTTAAATAGTGGAATTCCCTTGTTGGCCAGCAATTAACTTATCTTTTTTCTTTCCTGCATGCATGTAATAATTTCAGTTTTACCTTTCTTGTTTGGCTCCATCAGATTCTGTCTGTGATGCAGATTTATTCTTTTGCTGTTTTAGAACATTATGAACACGAACTTTGTAGCTCTCAAATTCAGATGTAACAGATGCTTGTTCAGCCTATCACACAGAACACAAACCCTTGGTAAGTTATGCTATTAACTATTGCTGTCTTATTTCCCTAAAGTGAAATGAATCTTGCATTAAAAAAAAAATAAAGAACCATGTGTTACATTTTTTCCTTTAAATTGATAATTGAAATAGGATGCATTACACAGTAGTCACTGCTACTCTAGACTTCAGTTGAATATCCTAAAACACGAAACCTAAAAGATAGACATGGATTTTCAACGTATCTATTTATATTAAAGAAATAACACCAGCAAGCTCAAAAATTGCATTGAAAAGATTCACAAGCAAGGGATTCTATCAAAAAGGTTAAATGAAGGCAAAGGTGAAGGAAAAAAAGGGATAATTGTTTTCCTTTTATACAACCCAGATGACAAACACCTAATAGTTACACATAATTTTGAGGTCTTGTAATGGTAACGCACAGCACAAAACAGAATATTGTAGTTGATTGTAAGGGTGTTTGGACTGTCTTCTAAACTCAGCAGAGTGAGTTTCTGTGGACATACAGGAAATTACCTCACAACATAGTAGCTTCATCCTTGACCGTACACTCTACAGGAAGAATTATTCCCATTCTTCAAGTACTCATGTTGTATATTCCTCTGAAAATACACAGATGCAGCCTTTCATTCTTGGACTTTAGAAGAAGCTCACGGCTTCATTAGTCATCTTTGAGATGACTCAAATGCTGTCATCTCCAAGATGATGATTTTGGAAAGTTTCTCTTCAGCTAAATGGAGAGTGAAATTCCACAGTGATGACCTTGATTAGCCACTGCTACAGCGTTTCCAGAGTCTGTAAGATCTGTAGGCATTTTCTTTCCGTTAGTTCTTTTCTTTCTGTCAATCTGTGAGCTAGAATATTCCTAATTCCTTACGTATACAGACATCTTAACTTTGGCCTTTTATCCCGCTAACTGCTTTGGCGTCCACCCTTCCTGTAGATAGTTTTCTCTTGTTAATAACCTTATATCTATTATCTAGATGCGGGACACTTGAAGAGGAAGGTCAATCTTCTAACAGCTTCAAGGCACGACCTTCGAGATCATGGGAGATCCTATCCCAGTGAAAGATGAGTTTGTAAAACCATGATCTGTACCTACCAGTATGGCTCAGGCGAGCCTCCTCTAGCAGCAACCACAAACTTCATCTATTTCAATTCACTTTTTAAAAATTTAGAAGTTTTTTGAAAGGCTGAGTTCTTCAACTATTACTTATCTGCAGGATGCACATTTATACAAAAGGTGTCATAGTGTGCTGCAATCATCTCCACAAAGATACTTTGAGCCTAACAGTCCACCTATATTCTGCATGTCTGTCTCCAATGCGAACACTAGATTCTAGTAACATCCAACCTAGTGTCTTATGGACAAAAAAAACTCCAGAAATAATAAAAACTTCAGCAATAGTGTAATTTTCACACTTAGCTCAGCTGACAATTAAGAAGCTGCTCATGTAGTAGCAATTAAAATGTGTTTGCAAATACATTTTTCACTTGTCTTGTGGGTTTATTTGTTCATTTGGGTTTGGTTTGGTTATTTGTTTTAAATGGTACCTGTACTAACTGGTTTTATATGGAGCAAATTATATTCCTTTTTTTGTTTGCTGTTCTCTTTTCTTTAAAGAATTCTCTTTTGCCCACAGTGAATACTTGACAATCATCTTACACTCTGACTCCTTACTACCTACCATAAGGTCTGCCCTACCAGCAATACAGGAATGCAGTCCAGATATCCCACCACAAGTGATCTGTGACAACCAGAACAGAGTCTGGCTTGTCCTCTATACCAATACTCAAATACATTAAGTACTGGAGTAATTCCTAACTCTTGACAGACAAGATAGATAAGAGTGAAAGATCTGCAAAATATTTTTAGAGAAGCAGACAGAGAATGCAGTAAATTTCCTTTCTTAAGTCTCTGACGTTACTTCTTCCACTAGAGTACCTGGGCTGCTCTGCACTCTTCTTGCAAGGTTGCAATTTTTTGCTGGTAAGAACTCAAAGTACGCTGGTGCTGCTCCGAAGAAGTTCGCAGGTGTTCTTGAGCTTTATGCTTTTCTGATGTTAGTAGAGCCACTTGAATCTGAAAAAGTCAGTTGAAAACTTCACCATGACAGAATTTTTTTCTTCCCTCTCCAAGAAGACATACCACAGAGAACGTAGAATTCTACTACAACAATTTCTGCACAGAACTGGTGTATATAAAATTAAAATCCAATAAAATCCGAATAAAACCCATACAAAAGACTACAGTAGTGAGACGGCAGCATTTAGGAAAGCTATTGCTCCTTCCTCTCCTTCCCTGCTACCTATCATTATATTTGTCTTCTACTTTGACCAACCTACAAAATTTATACAGACATACAGCACTTAAGAGTTTGGCTGACAAAGTTGTGCTTGAGCAACTTGCATTTAAAAGTAGATTATTTAAAAATGTATCCCAGTTTTAAGCTTCAAACTACATGGTTCTCTCTTTCAGTGGAAATGGAAACAGAAACAATAAAGGATAAATCTGTTTAAAGAACATCACGGGGAAAATATTTGGGGAAAGGAGCAAAGAGTTCATAGACTATGAACCAGTAACCTAGCAGTAAAAGTAATGCCTTTACATTCTCCAGCCTATATTCCATCTACCCAGTACAAATCACACTCTCGTTACTTAAATAATAACCCTTACACTAATCAAGTGAAGTTTCTTACCTTATAGGCTTCCACTTGTTGCTGACTGGCCTCCAGTTCCCCTTTTAATGATGCCTGCAACATTCTATGGTCATTTTCCTGCACAATAAAATTATCTGGTTACCGAAAAAATCCCAAACCTCAGCAATTTTGTAATTCATCTACCAGTCTGTTTTCTGAAAGTTGGTTTAAAAACTGAATACACAGTCATTAACATCTGGACTTACAGCTTGTTTTGAATCAGCCAGTTCTTTTTTGGTTTTCACCAGGAGTTGTTTTATCTTGGTATTTCTTTCCTCATCCTGTTGCATAGTTGACTGAAGTGATTCTAATGCAGAAAACAGCAGTTATATGCAAAAGATACCTCCCCTCCTATATTTCCTTAAAAATATTGGAAAATATTTAAGTAAATTCTGACACATTTCTTACGAGCTACAGACAAGTAGTTTACAGTAAGTTTAGTATACTACTTCCAAGTATCACAAAGATCTTCAAGTAAGTGAAACTGTTTTAAGACTTACACTTAAGGATAGGAGGAGAAGACATGAAATTTTAATCACATTCTAATTATTACCGATTTATGAGTATGGTGTGTCAGAATGAAAACACACATCAGTCACTGACTTTCAGAACTTATGATTAACTTCACCAAGTAAGAAACACAGTTTATGAGGCAGGTAATTTGGCTTTTATCTGCTGAATACTAGATCAAGTGACTGATAGCACAGTAAAGTTTCCTTTACGGAAAATAATGTTGATTATGTAACAGTTTAGTACTTCCCACAAACTTTACTCTCATTTATTGATTGAGAAGTTGTTACTGAATTGTATTTCTTATCATCACTAACTATACTACAGTGACTCTTGCTGTTTATAGTTTACTCACTTATTTCTTCCTGTAGGGTCTCTTGCTTCTGTTTCTGAATCCCTGTCTCTTGCTCAAGATCTTCTATTCTGCTGTCTTTATCAGTAATCTTCTGATTAAGTTCTTTTACTAGCCTTTCATAATCAGCTATTTCCATATCCATCAGTGTACTCTTTTGAGCATCCTGCAAGTCACACACAGTGAAGTCACAGCTTACAATCTGCCTTGGCTGCAAAGAACTTTTCTTTTTGAAATTATATTAAAAACCCCATATTGACCATATAACAAAAACTTTGTCACTATCCTTAGCCACAAGTAACACGCAGCCATCACGGTTCCATATCCTCAGTATATAATCTGTTTTCAAACAAGAACCAGAAGATTTGAAAAACCTGCTGCTAGTTTTAGCAGTTTTACCACTAGGTATTTTGCAGAAAACAGTTTCTATCATATTCATTCCTTACAACATGGGCAGCTTCTGAATAGTGTGCACCATACAAGCAATCCAGAGATTTGAATTCTATTCCTATTTCTACTCATGACAAGCCACATAACCCAAGCTAAAACAAACAGACCAAAAAAACCCAAAAAAACCCAAATCAAAAGTACACAACAGCTCCCCAAACACAAAGCTAGGGGTAAGAAGCCCTCATATTTTCCCTTTTGCAAACCCTGGCCTTCAAAATCCTCAGAACAGAAAGGAAAGTGTTCAACAGAGCAAGAAAACCATTAAGCAGCAACATGAACAGCCACTCTACCTTTCTGGCCAGCTCTAGTTCTTGCATAGTTTTCTGCAGATGTTTCTTTTCCTTCTGGAGTTGCATCTGAAGCTCTTCCACTTCTCGGAGAGTACCACTATGTTCCTGAAATGTAAATACTTCAATTATTCAGTCCAATTTCAAAATAGGTACAATTACCTGTTCATATTTTGACACGCTTAAGTTGTTTCAAAGTCGAGTCCTTTTTTATTGCATGATTAGCAACCAAAGAAAAACCTAGAAGACTGTGAAGTGGTTTTTATGGTCTGTAACAATCCCCCATCTATACTAACTGATAGACCTGCAAAGTTACTTCGATGAACAAACACACCCTTCAAAAAAGGACCAAGTCAAGCAACAAGAGAAAGTATGGAACTTGTCCTGTAAAAACAGTTTATAAAGGTCTAACAGCATTCACATCCAGTGAAATTACTGTGTTGGCCCATTTGCCATTTCCTCAGAGCATACTACCTTTGTTTTCTGCTCATTAAGAAGCTTTTCAGTTTCTAGTTCTTTGTCAGCTTTTGCCTTGGCTTTTTGCATCTCCAGTATCTGGGCTTCCAGCAGCTTAGCATTATGCTGCAGTGTTTCAACACGAGTCAGGAGGTCTTCATTGGCAGAGTGTAACTGATCATGCTGAAACAATCATAGCAGAAAGATAAAGATAAGCTGAACTTGCATGTGACTTTGATAGATAAGATACTGTCTACATTTAAAAACCAAACACTGATGTCTATCCAAGTCCCTTACAAACAGCACCCCTACAGACGAGTCTTGTCCATCTTAATTGTTTTAAACCAGAATAAGAAATAGGCTAAAGTCACTAGCACAATTTGATTATTTTGTTCAGAGTTCATTTGCTCAGCAATCTGTACAATAGCTAGAATGACAAGAAATCTGAAAAAAGCTACCCCAGCGTTTATGCTTTCTGCAACAATCACCTTCCTCTCACAATATTAAGAATGAAGTAGAAGTGACAGAAGCTGCTAATTATCTAAACTGGTTTTATTTACAAAATATTTCCTAACAACCTTGAAAAATTCAATGCCTGCATAATCAGCAGAAAGTAAGCTACTATATGTAATTTCTTCCTACACTACTCACTACTGGCTTCTTTTCATAAGGAAATGGTGGCCTAGGTGGATCTTCACTGTAGTTATGTATGGGACCTAACCTGGGAGTTTAAACCACAAATCCCTAACCCAATGCAGTTAGCTTTGCAAAAATGTGTCTCACAGCTACTTAATTACCATCTTTGACTCTTCTGAATGCCACTGTAGTACTTGACAATGCATCCTAAAATTTCATCTTTGTGAAAGATGGAAAACTCCATAGTTTACCATGTTTAAACAATGTTGATTAAATAACAAAACCACATTTTGTGTAAGAAACAGAAGAAAAAAAAAGTAACAGTTAAAGGTTACTGTACTTAATGAGAAGTATAGATGTGAAAACGGAGGAATAGTGCAACTTTGATGCTTTGTTTTTATATCTGGTAAATGCAGCAGAGTTGTATGTTCAAACCAAGTCAGCACCTGCTCTTTCCTGAGATGAACTGGGATAAATTAAACCCTTTCTATTGAAAAAAAAAGCCAACAATTCTCAATATATTTACCTTTGTTATGGTCCAGATAAGGCATCAGATGTTGAAAAGAAACAAATCCCTGAATTTCAATTCGTTACCCAAAATGCACTTAGGTTACGAAACCATATATAGTAACAACCACATGAATAAAACACTCAGTAGGTAAAATAATTCTTACAGTCATTATCAATAAAGCTGCCATACATACAGCACTGACCTGCTGGGATGACAACTGTAGCTGTCTTGTGAGGTCATCTATCTGACGTTCAAGATTACTTGCTCTGCTTTTTTCAGAATCCAGCTGTTCTCCTTGTTTATCATATTCTATCAAAAGATTCTGAACACAAACACACACAAACCTGTAATTTTTTTCCATATACATTACATAAGCACGTTCTATACCTCAAATGCTTATAGAATCATAGAATGGTAGGGGTTGGAAGGGACCTTTACAGGTCATCTAGTCCAACCACCTTGCAAAAGCAGGTTCACCTAGATCAGGTCACACAGGAACATGTCCAGGTGGGTCTTGAAGACCTCCAAGGAAGGAGACTCCACATCCTGCCTGGGCAGCCTGTGCCAGGGCTCCCTCACCCTCACAGTGAAAAAGTTTTTTCTTATATTTAAATGGAACTTTTTGTGTTCCTGCTTCATCCCATTACCCCTTGTATCAGAATGAAACTAAAGCTATCTTCCATTACAGGCTATGGGAGAAACCCTTTTCAGTTCATGAAATTCTAGAATCATTCAGGTTGGAAGACACCTCTGGAGGTCTACATTTCAACCTCCTGCTTAAAGTACAGTCAACAGTGAGATAAGACCAGGTTGCTCAGAGCTTTGTCCACCAGTCAGGTCTTTCCTGGGACCTGCCTTCAAGGATGGAGATGGCACTACACCTCTGCCAACCTGTTCCAAAGCTTGACTATTCTCACTTCAATCTCTCCCTTCAATTTAGGTCTGCTGTCTCTCATCTTGCATTGCCATTAATAACCTGACTCTAATTCCTTAATAGTGACTTTGTAGGTACCAGAAGGCTGCTATTAGGTCCTTCTGAAATCTTCTGCAGGCTGAATGATTGTCCCTTGACAATCCTGGTCATCCTCCACTGAAATTACTTGCAAAAGGGCAATCTGTTCCAATGTCTGACAACTCTTTCAGCGAAAAAAAAAATTATTTCTAAATATCCAATCTATACTTCTCCTGGTGCAACTCAAGACCATTTCTTCTTGCCCTGTTGCTTGTTACTTGGGAGAAGAGACCAATACTCACTTTGCTTCACCCTTCTTTAAGGTAGTTGTAGAGAGAGATAAGGTCTCCCTGAGCCTCCTTTTCTCCAGGCTAAACACCCCCAGTTCCCTCAGCTGCTCCTCGTAAGGCTTGTTCTCTAGACTCTTCACCTTCATGAGAGTTCTGACCAAAGAGAGATAATGACTTCCCTTGACCTACAAGGTATGCTCCTGTTCTTGAAGCCCAGGATCCTATTTGACACCTTTTCTCATTCTCAGTGCACTGTATACGAAAATCCTGAAATCCTCTTCAGCAGGCACAGCTTGAATCAAGGAGTTCCTCTCTCCCACATGAACCCTGCATCTGCCTTTATTGAACGTCAAAAGGTTTCTGTTAGCCCATTCCTCAAGCCTATCTAGGTCTCTCCAAATGGAAAGCCTGCCCTCAAGTTTATTGACTGTTTCCAATTGGGAATACTCTGATGAAAGTGTACTCTACCACCTTCGCCAGGTCACTGTTGAACAGGACAGGTCCCAGCACAAATCCCTTTGGTACCCCATTTGTTACAAGCCAGTAATTGCTGCTCTTCGAGCCAAACCACACAGATACTTTTTTTATTGTTATTTTTACATTCAGCTGTTTAGTCATTTTGATCATAATGTCCTATGATAGATACAAGGGTGCTGTGAGAAGGCATCAAAAGCTTTCCTAAAGTCAAGATAAGTGACATCAATTGTTCTGCTCTCATCCACAACTCCAACTGTTTTATTATGGCAGGCAATCAGATTAATCAGACACAATTTACTCATAGTGAATCAGTGCTGACTGTCCCCAGTCACTTGCTGCTGTTTTGTGTGCCCAGAGACGTGCTTCAAGAGGATTCACTTCCAGGGACTTTTTAGATTATGTCTTTATCACTTAACGACTTTCTAACTGTTGCCTAATTTAATGTACTTTGAAGAATTCATGAGAATTTATGTTTTGTCTCAGCAACATGTTCTTTGATGCTAGATCTAAACAGTTTAAAGATACCATCCAGTAGAAAGGAAAAGCCTTATTTTCTTCTGACTGCAGCTGCACAGTCCATTACTAGAAACTTACATTTTTTTTATTTAGGTACTCAACTGCACTGACACAATTTCTTTTGCCAAACATGCTTGTGCAAGTAAATAGCAATCTATATCTCCCAGCTAGGCTTCAAAAGCAATGTATTTTTGGATACTTGATTATCTTTTGTAAATATAAGACTACTCTTACCTTATAGCTTTCAGCTCCTTGAATGACATCCTTCATGGAAGCAGACAACTGATCTTTCTCTGATCGAACCAAGTCCAACTCTTCTCTCAGATTCTGCATCTTATTAGAAATAAGTGTGTGTCATTAAAACAGAAACCCATATGCAGAATGTTCTTCACATTAACCAGCAGCTAGGGTACCTCTTTTCGGCTGGCATCCAATTCTTTCTTCGCTTTCACAGCCACAACCTTAATTTTGTTTAGCTTCTCTCCTTTTTCTGCAGATTCTTTTTCCAGCCTTTCTAAAATAAGTAAATAAGAAAGTGAAAAAATATGCCTCTACTCTCTGCCAAGAAATTAAATTAAATGCAATTGGAACACAAATACCAGCATGAATTTAAAACAAACCTAAACATAAAGTAGGGGGAAATGTTAAAATGTATCATTCACTTAAGCATTTAGATTTAACCTGAAGCTAAAAGATCCAGCCAAAGACAACTTAGGGACAATCTTTGCCTGCTTCAGAGGTTCCCATCACAGTCATTTTTCTGTCTGCTTCCACATACAGTTGTAACAACTCAGAACCATTTTCCTTCTGATGCGTTGGGATAACTGCAATGAGGCCACAGTACTTTTGGCAAAGTGTTCCTGTCCTTTCCTGTAATCTTGTCAGTCTTAGGGATTCTTATTGACACAATTATTTCACATATTTAAAAGATAAAGATGAAATCCACTACACTGTTTACAGCCAAATGTAAACAGGAAGAAAAAAACCTTAAGAAATATCAAATGACAACCGACTTAGGACTGCTAACAATATTTTAAATATCTAATAGAAGGAATATTGTAGCCAATTGAATTGATATCCCCACCTTGGCTTTTAGGAAAAATAAGACAATTACACAGAGAAAGAAAAACCAACAATCCAAAACTCCCAAACTATTTACATAAAAGAGAACAGCAAGAAAGATACCAATTTTTTCTTGAAGCTCTGCTACTGAAGACTGCTGATCATTTTTCTCAGTCATTGTCTCCATTAAATTCTGTATTATAAACAAAGATATAAGAAGCATTACAAAAAGTCCTCTGTGATATCTGTTTTTCCCCTAACAAGCCACCCAAAATTTCATCTACAGCTGGACAGTATCTATGTTCTTATTACCAAGAAAGACTTTATGTGTCATTTCATATCAGCTTGGTAACTGAAAAGTATATTTATGTTGAAAGGAAAATGTTCCAACCTTTTAACAGCTGCTTTCCATCCTGCCTAAGGACAAAACTATGGGTGGCCATTAATTCTGCAGCTGTCAGTTTTACATGACCATCGCTCCCAGGACCTGAAGTTAGGAGTAGCTAATGCAGATCAAGCAGGAGTTTTGTTTGAGATGGAGCCACAGAAAGTTAGAGGTGAAGGTGAAGTATGAGGTTAGTTAGTCCACCTAGTTAAACGATCACTTTGAGGGGTGGTGATAGGAAGAGAGGTTCAAGTACAAGAAACATTTTTTCAATATAGCATTAGGACTGGTTTTGTTTCATTGTTTGTTTTTTTTTTCCTGGGGAGGGGATTTTGACATGCTAGGAAACTCACAAAGGTGTGCTTCCTAGAAAGGAAACTCACTTTCAGGCCAAGGTAAAAAACAAAGAGAGAATTTAAAGTATTTTTTGAACCTTAATTCTGAAGACTTTAGAGGTTTAGTCTGTATACTTCAATAACAAAATATAACCTTTAGAGCATTCAGTTCGTCTTTCACATTTCTAAGTTCAGCTTCTTTTTGCTCCACAATGAAATTTAAGTTGTCTTGTTTTTCTGATCCTTTTTGCTGTTCTATCTGACTTTCATAAAAAGCAAGTTTTTGAGTCATCTCTTCAATCTTAGCAAAAAGATCTTGATTTTCAATCCTTGTTTTTTCACTGGCATTCTTCAGCTCCTGTACATCATGTTGAAGTGCTGCTTTTTCAGACAATGCTCCTTCCAATTCCTCTCTCAACATATCCTTTTCTTTCTCAAAATCCTGCATCAGAGATCTGTGTTCTCTTTGTTGAGCCGCATTTTCTTCCTCTAGTCTCTCAACTTCCTGCTGCAGATGAAGAACTGCCTCCTGGTTCTGTAGAGCAAGGCACTGCTGCTCTTTCATTTTTGACAAGCATTCATTTGCAATTTCTAACAAGTGAAGAGAATCACAGTCTTCATTAGAATCTGAAACTCTGGACCCCACTTGCTCAAGTAACTGGCACAGCTGAGTTCTTACAAGGGATCTCTGCCCTTGTTCATTTACAAGTAATGTTGATAGATGGTCTTTTTCTGCACTCATAATTTCTAGTTTCTTTTCTAAGTTTTCAGATTGCTCTTTCAAGGCTAACCAACCATCTTTTTCAGATGTAATCTTTTCTAGCTCTTCACTTAATTCACCTTTTTCCTGAATGATTTTCTTATTTTCCTCACGAAGAGTAGATGCTTCAGATGAAAGACTCTCTCTTTCACGCACCAGAGATTCGATCTGGTTTTCCAGTTGCGCTAGCGTTTGAGCATTTTCACTCTCCCTAGACGAAGCTTCGTTCAGTCTCTGTGTTAATTCCTCCACCTTTTGCTTGAGGTCATTATTGCATTGGTTAATGACACCTATTTCTTGCTGAAGGTCCTGAATTTTAACTTGTTCCTGCTTGCACTTTTCCTGAAGGGTTTCTCTCTCTTCATCTAAACATTTTACTTCATTTAAAATATCATTGTTTTGATCAGTAAGAGCGATGACCTTTTCTTCCAGTTCTTTTACAGCAGTTTCTTTTTTGTCAATGGAGCTTGTCATCATGTTATTCTCCTTCTGAAGACTAACAATTTTACATTTAAGTTCTTCTGCCTCTAGCTGATTAGATGATAATTTTTCTATTTCTTCCTGGAGGCGATTCACAGTTTCAAGAAGAACATCCTTCTCATTGAAAGCAGCCCGGAGCTTCTGTTGCAGTTCACTGACATCAGAAGCTTGCTGCTGTTTCATTGATTCAAACTCCTGGCTGATCTTTCCAGCAGATTCCCCTAGCTCAGCCTGTAGAGTTTCCATTGTTTCTCTCAGGCTGTTGTAATTGGACACTGCTTCTTCTTTCTCCTGAGTTAGCTTTTCAAGCTGTTCTCTGAGTTCCTGTGTTTCAAAAATTAATGCCATCTTTTCTTTTTCAGAAACAGATGATAAAGTTTCATTTAGTTCAGAAATTTCTGTCTTATGTTGCTCTCTCAGAGACTGAATCTCTAACTTATGCTCTTTTACAGTAGTTTCAATGTGCTGTCTTGCTGCTTGCAGCTCAAATTTTAGTTTTTCAATTACACAACAGTAGTCCTCTTTAGCAAGCTGCAATTCATTTATCTTAAAGTCCAAGTCTTCCCGCTCATGAAAGTATTCCTCCTTTAGGCGATGGATTTCCTCTTCCAGTTTTACTTTAACATTACTCATGTAAGTTAACTCATCTTTCAATATACTATGCTGGGAGTGGAGCTCTTCTAAACTATTCTCTAGGTGTCTAACCTTTTCTTCCATTTTCGCTTCTATAGAAGGTTCTCCTTGCATATCTACAACACGTGCCCCATTTTCTGCATTTTTATTTAAGACTTCTCTCAGCTGCTCCAAGTCATATTCACGCTGGTCAGTAGGAGTGCACGTTTCATCCTTCACACTTTTCTCCTTCATTAATCTCTCCTCTGTCAAGTCGTGCTGTAACTGATTGATCTGATTTTGCTTTTCCACGTTTTCTTTAGACGATGTTTCAATCTGCTGCATCAACTCTGACACCTCTTCCTGATGGGCAATTTTTAACTTTTTAAGCTCATCATTCAGATTCTTTATTTCATTATGGTAACTCTCAGAGCTGCTTTTAATGTGTTCTTGCAGATTTGTCACTTCTTTGTTTTTGTCCTCATTCACAGTTTCCAACTGCTTGCTCAGACACAAAATTTGCTCCTCATAAGTAGATTTAATTATTTGGATATCATCTTGTAATCTTTTAACTTCTTTTTGACTATCACCATGACGTTCAATCTCTTCCACCAGTCCCGTTTGTTTCCTCACTTGTTCCTCTAATTCCATTTTCAGCTTGCTTATATCCTCATTGTGTTTGCATTGTGCATTTGCTAATTCACTCTTCAGAGCTTTTACTTCTTTCTGAGAGTCAATGCTTGATTGCTCCAGTTGCTTCTGCAATTCTTCTGTCTTAGCCTTTGCAGCCTAAACAGACAGGCAAGTTATTAGATACTGGTAATTTAGCATGAAGAATTTCCAAATAAAGTCTTTACAATAACAAATTATAAGATTTATGAGTCCTTGGTTTTAAAAATTACTATAGTTTATAAATATCTAACTACATTAGCACAACTCAATTCAGAAGGCACTGCAGAGAGTACAAAAACATCTGCAAATGAGAAAGAAAAACTAAGTCCTGAGTCATGTTTACCAGCATAATTTCACCAAATGTACATCACAGACTTCAGCTTTGGCAGCTATGCTGACAATGTACTAAAGTCCTAACTACTTTTAGCACATCAAATCTAAGTATTTGAAACGTAATAATGTTCATTATTTGCAGGCAATTAACATCTCTATTTAGACGTCTCAGCTTGACATGCTCCTTCCTATGAATAACTCAATGTAAACATATTTCCCATGGAAAGACAGAGTTGGTTGACTGAAGTCATCACACATGTAGGCTAAGCTGAATTATTGTTGAACAGCTGTGTCTCTAGTCAGTGCATGTAAGAATTTTATATTTATTGTCAGCCATATAAAAATATATAAACTACTGATACAAAGAAAATATGCTTTAACATAAGAAGCCTTTAGACTATTTTTTTAAGGTAAACAACAACACAGGTAAGTGAAGAGACAAATTAAAATGAAAATGAAGTGCACAACAAGCAAAAAACAGAAAATAAACATAAAGCTGAAACATTTCAGTAATTTTCTCTTTTCAGTACCTCCGCTTCTTGCTTCCTTTGAATATTTTCTTTTTTCAGAGCTACACACTGCTGTTGACTTTCAGCTTTTTCCAGAAGTACAACATCCAGCCTTTCTGTGAGAGCCTAATTTTAAGGGAGAAAGATCAGTGAAAGAAGGAAGATCAAATGGTTTTTGAAAGCCACAGGAGCTTAGATATTGGTCATAATTTTTTTTGTCAATTAAACAGATCAATCTGATTTAAAAAGTTACTTTCAGTCCAAATATGACAGATATGAAATATGTCAACTACAACAACGATGTTAAGTAATAGGTTCTGTTCAAAATCATATTCCTGATAAGCTATTTTTTTTATCACCAGGCGTGGAGGGAGACACTCCCCTTACAGAGAAAAGAAATCTCCATCCAAATTATTAAAAACAATTTTTGCAGTTGATAAATTCCTCCTCACTGTAAGTTCTCACTTTCATATGCTGTCTATGACTCTTACTTTGAGACAGATAGATAGTCTTGCTGCCTGAAAACCAATTACAGTCACTTTCCGAAAAATATTTCTTGTGACATGTAACTTTAAATATGTGTTTCTGATCTCATCAAATGACTGTCTCGGGGGATTTCTAAGTGGCTGAAGTCTTTTTGTGATGATCATTCTAAAATAAACAAAGCCCGTCTAATCAGCTACACACGGAAAAAGTCTTGCTGAGAAAATGGTACTATACTGTACCATTCCTCACAGAACCAACAGTGTTTGCTGGCAAGTGGAGGAAGGATGAGGAGGAAAAAAAGAGCTTTTAGAAAGTGTCTTGAATTCCTGAAAATAGATTACATTAAATTTGAATAACAGTTTTAAAGCTATTTACTAATTATTTCTGTAGATTCATTTCCACTAGCAGTATGGAACACGTTAGAAACCCATTACATATTCTTACCTGAATAATATCATCAGCTCCTCCAGTAGCTGCTTTAGATTTGAGTTCTTCATTCTCTTTCTCTAGCTCTTAAAAAAGTATCAATATTTCACAGAGTGAATTCATGCTCCACCACAGTAGCAAATTACCAGTAAATCAAGTACCTAACAATGCTCACATTCAAATCACGGCTGTCTTTTACTTTACCAGTTTTTGTTTGATACCAAGTGACAGAAAAGGCTAACAGAAAAAGAACAAATATTCAATGCTACACTTCTCCAGCCCTCACATTTAGCAGTTTCCTGAGGAAGCAGAACTTCCTTGTTTGGGTTGAGGGACAACAGATAGAAATTATTTTGATGACTGTCTTACCTTCTCTTTCATGATCAATTTAAGACAGTGAAAAGATTTTCACTTCCTACTGGTTCTCTAAAAACACACAGCCAGTAGAAGAACAAGATGTTATGAATCAACCCACTGAGGAAAAGCCTGGTATAGCCCATCTCTATCCTTATTATTTCACTGGGCAGCTACCAGCAGTCAGAGTAACAAGGGGAAGTGACATCAGTCCAAGTAGTGGGCCACTGGAGGAAAAGGGATGGCAGAGAGAAAAAGAGAGGAGCAGCACACAAGAGCACAGATTTACACAGGGTAGTTTTAGGTGGTTAACACAAAATTTTGTCTGGTATGTTTTATAATTTTTTTTTTCCAAGAAGCAAATGATGGAATATAAAGTAGCTAACTATTTTAAAGAAGCCATTGTACTCTTCACCAGTACTAATTATGCAAAAAACTAAAAAAGACATTCTCATCCACTTCCTGAAAAGCAACAGGTATCCCTGCAACCAGTGTGGGGGACAGGTCCCACTTCAACTCTTGCATGAGCTACACTCTTCCATCATGCCATGCTGCTTCTTCCCTTCCTTGCTCTACAGGCTTCAGTCCTTATCCTCCCCGCAAAAAAATAAACAGTGAAATTGCAGAAAAAAAATAGCTAAGATATTTGCCTAGAATTTAAATCTACCTAGCAAAAACAGGCAGTGATATTAGGAAGCGTCAGTACCAAGCATCTATGCAGAAATTGCTCTCCAGTAAAGTACCTGTGCATCTGGATTTCACTTTCTGTATAACCATCACTTGCTTTTTTGCAAACTTGATGAGATCTTCTTTGGGCAACGAGTCCAGCTGTAAAAAACCCACATATCAGAAAAAAACAGCTTCCTGTGACCCACAGGTATCATGAAATCATAGAATGGCAGGGTTGAAAGGGACCTCTAGAGATCATCAAGTCCAAACACAAAACAAAGCATTTTAGCATCCAGCTTCCACTAAGCTAAATTTTAGGGCAACAAACTGACTAAGCAGATATTTGCAAAAACAGTAACAGTCCAAGTTACTGCTGTTCTGTTATTTCAAATGCAGTAAGAGAAACTACTCCCAATTCTGTACTTTTCCAAAACCATTCTAGAGCACACAACTGGGAAGCATCAGTTAGACAGGAAATCTCAGTTGGGAAGGATTACAATAGCATGCTGACCGAACCCTGACATTGCTTAAATTTACTCCCAAAGTATGCAAAGAAGTCTGTGTACATTATGAAACACATTGCTGCCAAAACTAGATGCTACTAGTATTTTGTCCAATATTACAACAGGAAGCAAACATTAACAAGAGATTTTTTTTTTCCCATCATGTTTTCCAAAACACCTTAGCCTTTTGTTTATAGTCCAGTTTTCCAAGAAGTACAGAAGATAGGAAACTGTTTAAAAATACTTTTATGTTTTCCTATTAGTCGCAGCTTGTGTGCCGAGCAGTAACCCTTTCCACTACTGTTATCCTAACGAATTAGATTTGTGAGGACCGATTACCTTTGATTTGCCTGATCCTGGTGTGACAGGAGACGTCACCATCTCTTGCCCAGCATCTTGAACCTATAACAAAATAAAGCATAATCTGTGACGACTGAACTTTTTAATGTGAGACTACCGAAGGAACTGACTGCAAGTCTGCAAACACCGAGAATAACTGAATATAGCAACAGGTCAAGAAAAAATAAAAGTAGGACTAGTCAGAAGGATAATAGAGAGGGAAAAAAAAAAAGACAGAGATGTATTGTGACTAATACAATACAACACAACGGAAGAACATTTCTAAACCAATAGGATCTAACGATTCCATTACTGAATGAGCATCTAGAGTTGATAAGCTACAAAAAATCATTTTATTTACAAGAGGTTACAGAGGCATGACTCACTATCTTGTTCTTAAACCACATATTAAAAAAAAAAAAGTCATGAACAAATAAAAATTTGTGGAAGAGTAGCAGTTAAATCAAACTCTGGGAATTTTTGAACCACATATATCCCTCAAGGTTTTTTTATCTCTTTCTTTCTTAAACACACCGGTTATCGCTAAAACTGTTAGCCTAATAAACATTTGAAAGGAATCTGCAAAGCCAGGCTGCTTTTGAACAAAATATAACCTTCCTTCTCTCTCACCTGTTTTTTTTTTTTCTGTTTGTTTGTTTTAAACCACACTGGTTTGCACCAGAAGTACTGGCTTGACAAACATTTGAAAAACTCTGCAGATTCTGAACTCTCTATTCCTCATATACATGCACAAGGCTTCCTACTGTAAACTTCCACATATCTAACCTGGAAGGCTCTGTGTCACTTTACAGTGGTTTATAAGAGAAATGCTCATCTATACTCAGAAACGTTAGGAAACATACATAGCTGAGGCAAATGAAAACGGAACAGACATGTTCCTATGCAATCTGATCAGGTTGATCTGCTTTCACAGGGGGGGTTGGACTAGATGATCTCTAAAGGTCCCTTCCAACCCTACCATTCTATGGTTCTATGATTCAATATATTAAAGGTAGCATTTCCAAGCTTTGGCCTTCACTCTGTTTCTTTTTTCTTATAAAAGTGAAGGAATGTATATAAATATCTATTTTATATGTGTGTATATGTACACACATCCCCCTCAACACTCTTATTCTGCTACTCTCTGCTACAAAACTCCCCCCTCCCTCATACTAGAAACTAAGGAAAAACCAAGGTGGATGGATGTAAACACTAATAGAATGGAGAATCACTGAAGATTTAGAAAGAACAGCTGATACAGATTGTAAGAAAGGTCATCATCGAAAATATAGTTCAGAAATATCAGTTCAAGTACAGACCAAGGCAGTTAGTTATCTCTTCTTTGTATCTCATGGGTGACAGGTTTTTTGAGATGCTGAAAGCAAACTTCTTAGAAAATAACGTGCCCGTTAAATACATTTAGGAAAGAAACAACCCAAACACTAACTATAAAGTTTAAGTTTGCGAACTTCTTAAAGGTACACAATCTTTCTCAACATTTACATTCTTAATATTTCAGCAGGGTAATTTGCAAAACACTGTCACTATTAGCAGTAGGCTTGTGCAGTGTAACTAAGCACAACAAATTGTATGTGCTGTTTAGAAAATGACAGCACACATCTCTCCACACTACAGTAAGATCAGAAGAATCTACACGTTACTTTTACTCTCCTCTAAGCTAATATGCACAGAGGCAGAACCACATATCCCATCAGGACAACACATCCAGTTTTGCTGTTCTGGTACCAGAAATCATAAGCAGCTTGTGTAGAGGGCTCCCCACCATGTGAAACAGAAGAACATCGAATAACATGGTTGATAAAAAACCCTAAACTTTACACTGATTAGGTGCATCTGAGCTGTGAGCAAGCAGGCAGTATGTACACTTCTAAGGACACAACACTGGATCCTGCAAGGATTTGCAAGCTTCTGTTCCACCAGGCTGAAACCAGGGTGTACTTCCATAGTTTGTTGAGCTATAAATAGTGGTTTTTAAAAAATAAATAAATAAATAAATAAATAAAGCCTACTTTATCTGCACTAAGGTGTTTCCAAGCCACAGTGCAGCGTGTTCTGGGTATTGTAATTGCTACCTATGCCTTACTTTTGCAGTTGCTGAACACACTCTGAGAAAGCCTAACCGATGTACAAATGCAACCTATTAAACTCGGATGAGAACCGTGGCAGTAACAGTCACCATGAACAGAACTTTTTGGAGCCGCGTGCAACTTTTAGCCGTCACCGAGCGTGATCCTACTGAGTCACGCCGAAGCACATTTTGAGCCGCGATTGCTTCCGCGGAAAGAAGAGTTGAACCTCTGTTTTAGAACACGCGTAGCCTCAGAAACTTCCAGGGGACGTTTATACCGCGTAGGAACCTCAACCGTTCAACACCGCCTTTGGGTCTGCCCGGGCGGCTACGAAAGCCGCACTTAGGTACGTGCGTACTTTCAGGCGGCTCCATTCGCCCGAGTTGGTTGGTAGGCAGAAAAGGAATTGCCCGCATCGAACGGTAACCACTCCACACATTCACTGCGCGTCACCCGAGCGACCCTCCCTCTCTCCCTCTCCGCCCTTCGCCAGCTCCTCCGTCCCCTCTTCCCCCCCAAGTCGCCCCGTCACCTCCATGGCGGCGCTGGCTGAGTGCAAGGGAGAGGAGATGTCGGCGCCACGGCCGCTGTCAGCGCCGCTACATCCTCCCCGACCCACTTCCGCCTCCGTCATCCCCGCACGCCGCTCAGGGCAGCACCTCCCCTCCCCTCCCCTCCGCTCCGCTCCGCTCCCGCCCCGCTCCAGCACCGGCGGCTGAAGGCTGGGCAGCCTTTCGTCACCGGAGCCCCGCCCCGCGGCACACGGCGCCGGCGGCCGGAGCGGGGCACGCGGGGCAGGGCTCAGCGCCGCCGCAGGCTTTGGCGGGAGAACGTGGCGAGAAACCCGACCCGAGCGGTGCCCCCTCCGAAGGAGGTGCCCTTAGCGCTGCCAAGCCGAACGCTCTCCGCCTAATAAAAACGGCACAAGGGCAAGGGGCACGGCTGAGAGCGCGATCGCACCCCACCGCTTCCTCTTCCCGCAGGGTTCCTCAAGGGCTACCCGCGACTGCGAGCGCCCGTCACGGTGCGGGGAGCCTTTGTTGGGCAGCTCAGCCTCGCTGTCGCCCTGGGAGCAAGAGGTGAACAGCTATGTGCTCAGACAGGCGCCGAAGCATTTAGGATCCTTGGTTTTACTGTCTCGATGGAAACACAGTCTCGTTAACTTGCTTAGCAAACGTCTGATGTGGACGGCCCCACCAACTCAAACAGCAGAAGCCAGGCGTTAAGGCTTTCCATTCTGTTGTGGTGGGCTTTTTTTTTTAGTTAAAAGCCGGGTTTATGTACAGTTGGGCAGGTGTTTGAAGGGAGCAATACCTGCTTCAAAGTACACACGCTTTTTAGTGTAACCGTCCATGCACTTGACAGTGCCTGAATTATATTTTGTGATAAGTAATTGATGTTTTTTTTTTTCACGAGAAATTGCCTGAGAGAGACAATTTAGGCATAGTGTTCTACTTATGGCTCACCAGGAAAAATACTGAATGTCACAGAACCACAGAATCTTAATGGTTGGAAAGGACCTCAAAAGATCATCCAGTCCGACCCCTCTGACAGAGCAGGACCACCTGGAGTAGGTCACGCAGGAACTTGATCTCTGGATTAATTGTGGTGTTATGAGGGAATACCTATTATTTTCATTAAAAAATATAGGCAAGTTACTAAGAATGCTGCTCTCAGAAGAATAATTTTGCAGTTTTCTGATATTGCTTATTGTCATCTTTCTTTGAAAATTCAAATGACAAATAGTGACAAAAAGCAGAAAGGTTCTTCACATATACCTCAGAAATTATTTCCTTGTGTCATGTCGTCCCCTGCCAGCATTCACTGTTCATTGTATATATTTATTGCTTAGGTAGGTACACAGCTACAGCAGGAACATATGGTTCCATGCACTCGCAGAGGTTGCTGGCAAGGAACAGGTTTCCATAACCAAACTACATTAAGCTATTCTTCCATTACTTCTCTTACACATTTTAGAAGCCCCACAGGGCTCTGAACAGATTCACTCTTTGTTTCTCCATCCACTTTCAGAGACACTGAACTGGGTACCTGCATGGTCTTGGGGGTCTCACACAATTTCGAGAAAAGCCTTTCTAGATACAGTCCTATTCTGTGACAAAAGCTTTTGGCCTTAAACTCTGCCTTGCATTTCAGCTTTGTCTCCAATCGAAGTTGGACACCTGGACAGAACACTATAGGAAAGTTTACCTTCTTCCTTGGTAAACCCCAGAGAAAACAATGGTTCATGTAAACTTGTTCTTTCCTCCTGTCCCTAGAAAATATGTATTGTGGTTCAACTCCTGGGTCACCTCATGACTTAGCCTACGAGGAAGTTAATTTTGGATATTGTCCAAGGCAGACACACAGAGATTTTTCCCATCTATTTGTACTGATGACAGTGAACTACTGGCTCACTCTTCACAGGCTTTCTGAAACGGATTCTGGCTAGAGAGCCCTTGATAGAGCTCCCCGATCCTGCGACCTGTGTAATTGACAGAGACAGGGCAAGTCTCTCCTCCCTCTCTCCTTCCATTTTGTGGCACAGAATTTAGGTATATTTTACAACTGAGACTGTCTTGCCAGTCTTTCAATCCAGTTTTGAATTGCAACTGTAATTGCAAAGCATCCTGGTTAGGGAACAGTAAAAGAATTTTTAAAGTTTCTAGAAGAAAAAAAAAAGAGAACTTAGTGTGCTGATTGTTTCAACTTGTTATAATAAAGTACAAGTTGATCCACATTTTGTGGAAAAAAAAAAGTCAGTTTGTGCTTGCAGTAGTCTTACACAGTTTTCTTAAACAGTTAATGAATTGTGCATCTTACCCATCCAGAAGGAGCTAATGAGTTTATATATGTTGCATGCAGCTTATTTGAGACAAGATCATAGAATCATAGAATGGTAGGGGTTGGAAGGGACCTCAAAAGATCTCGTCCATCCCCCTGCCAAAGCAGGTCCACCTAGATCAGGTCACACAGGAACGTGTCCAGCTGGGTTTTGAAAACCTCCAGGGAGGGAGACTCCACACCTGCCCTGGGCAGCCTGTGCCAGGGATCCCTCGCTCTCACAGAATAATTTGTCTGTGCCATATATGCTATGATTTTATTATCTTTGTAAAAGATACTTAGTTCATATTTTAAAATAGTATTGTCTATGTAAAACAAGATTGCCAAGATGTTTATGAGATGTGTTGTGGCAGAGTATAAGAAACTTCAAATGCTGGTTTCATTGAGAAGCCAAGTCCCGCAGGGCTGTGATTAGCCCTTATATCAAGGCAGGGTACAAATGCTTGTTCACTATCATTGGAATTATCAAACCTTCAAGAATTTTCTGAAGATCACAGAATGAGAGAATTACTATAATTTTGCAACTGAGGAATGTGTTTCCAGCATACAAGAGCTGATGTTTTAAATGCCTGCCACTGTAGAATCTACCTTCCAGCAGGTTCTAAAGATCACAAACTTTTTTGCTTGTGAACCATGCTGGACCAGTCAGCATTCTTGCTTTGAGCTACTGTTATGGCTTTTCTGCATGCCAAATTAGTATGAAGATAGCCAGGGTATGAATTTGCAGCATGTTAACTATCTCTCTTTGGAAACTTAAAGCATTCTTTCTGTCTCTGCAAGTAAATTTTAAATTCTTTGTCTGACTCTGGCCATTTTGTTGAGTTGAGCTCAGGTTCAGTAGGTTCCCACTGGAGTGGAATGGTAGAGGCTATAGGTACATTTAAAATTCAGAAAGTGTAAAATGGGAGGCCAATCCGAAAAATTTTATGAGTAGATAAGATGTGAGGGCAATACATTCCTTTGTATTTATCTCAAAACTAGGATTGGTTATGTATTAAAAACCAAAATTGTATATTTACTCTTTAATTCTGGTCTTAGATTGTAATAGGAAACCAAGAGGTGAGAAGTTTGGCATTCTATTACTTGTCTACAAAGTCCACCAAGCCTGTTGAAAGATGAGTGTGACCCTGAAACAGGGAAAGTAGCATTTTGTTTGAGCGCTTAGGGTTGGGTCTGGCTATAAGAGACTGTTCAATTGTTAACAGAACCTGAAAACCCTTGTAACCCCACACAGAAATAGCAAATATAGATGAGCGAGGGTTATTGCTACAGTTACAAGAGGGCTAATTTTAGGAATTAAAATTACCTTTGTTTTAGCTGTCTAACCTAAGACTCTACCTATACCTATGTTGCCTGTACATGTGGCTTGGTTTTGACATAATCCTTTCATATCCATGGGCACGGTAGGTCATAGCTGAACTGTAAGCCTTCATACAATCCTAAAGGCAGTGTGAACTCACGCTGCTGATAAATACCAACTACTCTTGCAACAGGCTCTGTCGAGACACTTCTGCAAAGTAATCCATGAGTAATTTGCCTCTTCAACATTAACCATGGAACTCTACCGCATGACAACATTCCTGGTCCACCTACACAGTGCCTAAGTCTGTGCTGGGTCTGGAGGGCAGACAGAACCTTGTTATCTAGCCCAAGCCCATGACTTTAGGTCTGGCAGCACAGTTTGCTTGCATCCTATGTGCACAAAGGGCTTAATTTTCTCTCTCAATGTGCCTTTAGGATTCACCTACAGCCAACACTAGATGGCTTGCATCACTCGTTGAGGATGTGAGGGAAAAGGAAGCTTCAGTCCACGCTTAAAATTCAATATGAATGCACTGCTGGAATATTCCAGAATTAATAATTAACCTTGCTGTTAAGATAAGACTCTTTGTGAATCTGTTAGCATAAATCATTATTAAAAAAAAATGAAATATATATTATAAGGTAGGAATGGATAGGACAAGTTTAATAAAAACTTACTTTTGTCTGCTGTCTGTTTCCTAACTGAAGAAACAGTGACTTTTAGTCTATCTACAGTAAAATTAGTGTAAAAGAAAGCAGTGTCTTTCTGTCTTTGAATGCTAGCTAAGACAGAACGGCTCCCTCCTTTGTCTGTTCCTTGATTTTTCTGAAGCTTGGTGCTTTTTCTATTCTGTTTCATAAGTGGTTATGTAACATGTGATATTCAAATGGCTCCAGTAGTTCCTATGGACAGTCACACTAAAGGGTGATCATGACTATTTTAGAATTAATACAGCAGTTACCTTTAAAAAGTCTGTATTGAAACAGGGACCTTCAGTCATTCCCATGGGAAGACTTGTTTTGGTCATTGTTAACACAGAGCCACAAAACAGAAGCATGTGAACAGTTAACCTGTAGTGATCAACACTGATTTTCAGACATTTTTAGAGTTGAGTAACAAAGTTTCTCAGCTATCAAAACTTTCTTAGACAAGCTGCATTGAAGAAGTTACTGTGGGATTACATTAGCTAAACATTAGTCCTTTTTAAACTGACATAGAAGTAACGAGGGTAACGAGGTGAAAATAAACATAGGCATATATTCAGAGCATATGTCTAACAGAGATTTTTACCGAGCTCTTATCACCATTGTTTGCATCAGAGGTGTGACAATAGTTAAATTGATTTGAAATAATTTAGTGGAACATGTACAATCTCCTTCTGCAGGTGTTTGCTGTTTTATGTAAGAATAAATTAAACCTTTTGCCAATTTATGTGGATATTAGCACACAATCTCTGTAATATGCCCAAGTCCGTAGGTTGATCTCTCTCAAAATGGTGACTTGAAAGGGCATAAAAAGCAGAAACGCCCCACTTTTCTATCCCCTTGCCACCTATGTTTTGTCACAGAGGAACATTTCTGTCTTTGAATATAAGTAGGGATAATATCAATAGGATAACAAAAGCTAGTTTTTATGTAATCACACATCCAGTGTTTGTTTCCTCCTCCCATTTATTTTTTTTTTTAGGACTGCACTCTGACCTGTGTTACTTTACCTGTTTTTCAGAGCAACTGGATTGCAGCTGTGTGGAGAATTACTCAAGGAAGTGAGAGCAAAGGTAACTTTCCCAGTGTGATATGAGCCCCTTATTATATGGTGCTTCTATCCTTGCAATGGCTGTGCAGCTCCCTTTGAAGGCCAGGCTTCAGCCACTGTCAGCACTTCGCACTTCTGATAGATTCAGAGATTTCAAAAGAGGAACTAACAGGTCATCTATGTGACCTTTTGTACAGCACCTCTCATAAAATGTCACCTAGTGATTGAGCTAAGCTTGTTTTCTGTTTACTGATGGCTGTCATGGCACTGAATGAGGTTTAGATTGACAA
Source organism: Urocolius indicus (assembly GCA_013401255.1). Classification (NCBI taxonomy): domain Eukaryota; kingdom Metazoa; phylum Chordata; class Aves; order Coliiformes; family Coliidae; genus Urocolius; species Urocolius indicus. The sequence goes on along the minus strand of WBNH01002619.1, from coordinate 66,910 downwards.
ACTGAGCTGACTCATGTGATTTCACAGAGGCTAGAAATAATGTCAGAGCAGGCAACGCCTTTTCCTCATAGTGGCAATAGTAAGATAGCAGATCAAGTTAATTATAAACAAAAGGCAAACATGTAGCAGAGAATTTCCCAGGTTGATATTTAACTTTGACTGTGATGAACAGCAGCACCTCTGCCAGAAGACTTTTTTCTCAGGTAGTCAATTCACTGAGACATTGTTTATTTGTGAGCTGTGATCTCTCTTGACCTAAATCCCTTCATTGCCTACTTTTGCACTAATGTAGTGAATGTTTCTTGTTTCAGTGTTCCCTGCATGTTTGGGGAAGCTCAGTGGGCCAGGAACTGACAACATTAACTTCTGCATTGAACGGGAAGCTTTTTTTTTTCAAACTTCATGCAAGATATTGCTGCCCTTTAGAGAATTGATTTCATTTTAGATATCTGGATTAAATTGGACTATGTGTGTTGACAGCTCCTATTACTAAATCCTGAAACTCTTCACAGGCCAAAGTGAAAATATCCTTATCAAACATTTTCTGTGTTAAACTAGACTAAATGAGACTAAGACAGTGTATTCCTCCAGCTGCTGTTGTCTATGTTGTTTTCCCTCTGACATTCAGAATTACAAACCCAGCAAAGCAGGAAATCTTTGGGGCCATTTCTGCGTGCCAAACTCTATGGTACCACTTTAAAACCAAAAGTGGATTGGTAATAGTTGTCTATAATTAAAAGGGCTACGAATTGCTTTAGTTAACTTCCCACAAGCTCAACGTATGGCTATAATACTGGTACTAACACTAAAGGAGAATTGGTCTTTGTTCCATAATATCAACCAGGCCCTGTAGCAACTAAGAGCCCTCAATGAGATGATTGTATGTTTGGTTAACCTGAGAAGACTCATGAAAAGAAGACGGTGGTAACATGATGCATCTGATGAACACTATGATGGTGAAGAAGAGGGAGATGGTATATGCAGCAGTGACTCCTGACCTAATTCATACCAACTTTCAACATTCTCTGAATGTTAACAGAAGATTCTACTGTCTGTTTCAAAAGACAGCAGTGAGAAAAGCTTCTAGTCTTGATGCAGTAGGGACTCCTGTCTCCACAGCCGGATTGTAGATAAATGCCTCTTTGTGGCCTTTTATCAAGTTTTATCAAGAAAAGTAATGGGTGTTTGGTGTTTTTGGAAATGTTTTCATCTCAATTGCATTTATTATGTCCATTTTAAAACAAGAGAAGATTATTCTACTTTGTGTACTTCTGTTGCTATTTATACTTCACCACCTTTAATTTTTTGGTTGTTATTTATTGGTAATTTTCATACAACATGTGAATAACATGTAATGTCCATACTTATTGCACTCTTTTGACACCCTTTTCCCTATTTAATCCTAATTTCTGTTAGTGGTTTATTAGAAAGTGCCAACAATATCAACGGCAGTTTTACAAAAATAAAAATTCAAAGCATGTCTGAAATATTTTTGTTAATGCTGAAAATTACTCTGGGAGGAATGAATGAGATTTTTTTTGAGAATAGGATTGTTTTCTTCAGGGAGACCAACCTAAACTTCTGCATAATTTGGGCATTCTCATGATAATGAAAAATCAGTGTTATGTGAAAAAGAGACATTGAAATTGTAGCGACACGGGTATCTGGTGAAGGAAAGGCAAAATACATAAAATGGAAAAGGCTGAAGATCATCAAGAATAAGTTCTGTTGCTAATAATCACAATTCTGTGCGAAAAACAAGAGAGGTGTCAGCCATTTTCTTCTTATAATCTTCATCAAATTTCTTACTCTGTGCCACAGTGAAATAATTCTTCCAGTCCCCAACAAGCCCTAAGAAACAGAAAAGCAAAAAAAAAATGAACAAAACAAAGATTAATTTATCAATATATCCTGAAGCCTATTAACCATGACTCAACTGGATACTTGTGACTATGTGACACTTGTGATGACCTGCAAGGCTTGTTTCAAAACAGAATGACAGGCAGGAGAGTTCACGGCAGTAACAAGCCTCAGTACCTTTTCTCATGAATGGGGAAATAGAGTGATCCATTACTCCCAGAAAATCTTTAGTGTAGTTAGCCATGGGATTTTCCTTCATTATCTCAAATGATGTGTTGTAGATGATCTTGTTTAGAACCTCCTGACTCAAATCCTTCTCCAGGAATTTCAGAATCTTCTGAATTTCTCGCTTTGGATTCTGCAGAGTGAATAACAATAGGATAAGATACAAAGACAGAAAAAGCAAAGAAATCAAACATAGTGTTAAAGATGTAACTGTTGGCAGGGTGAGATGACAAGTTGTCTGAAGATTTACTGATTCAGCTGGCATTATAATAGAAAACTATTGATCACAGGTTGTATTTACAGGACTTTCACATTTCAGAGCTGTATAAACACACATTTGGCCTTTTACCTCCTTCATATCTTCATAGAAGAGGTAAAGAATACGGTGCTTATCTTTTGCCTTCCACCATCCTTTTACATGGTCATACCAGGAACCCCAGAGCACTGAAAAAGAAGTCACATCATCAGCAGCCATTAATGCCCAGACTGTCTTTAGGTATCTGTGGCACTTGTATTTCACTCATAACCAGTGTCTGGGCATTTCCTAGGTTGTTTTCAATCACTGTGGCCATGAACTGTGTGCTCTCTGGTTATCACAGCAGTCATGCTATTAATCCCTTAAATGTATGGACGCTGAGAGCAGGATTTGTGTGCAGCTTTAGAGCACAATAAAAGCAGATGATTAACCCAAATGAAAATTCTAGGCTGTCTTTACGGCTTTTGGAGAGAAAAAGACATTTCCACAATTTATCTGATCAGCTGGACAAACCTGGCCTTAATTGGCCCTGATTTGAGCAGGGAGCTGGGGAAATTGTACACCAAATCTGTTTTCCAATTTGCATTATTCTGTGTTTTTAACTGGTTAAATATTTGCTGTACTATCAGAAATGCCTATATCTCTCCAGCAAGTATCAGGATTATAAGCTTGGACAGAGGCAGCTGTGTTCTAGATGTCTGCACTGGGCAAACAAAAAGCACAAGGTCTTCTTTAGATATGAGACTCTCATGTTTGTCCTAGGTCTACACAGTAGCATAAATATTAAGGACCTGTAGAAGCTTTACTGATCAAAAATTTCAGACTGCCACCCACCTGGGCAGGTGAATTCTTTCTTGGATATGAGCACCTTGTTTAGAAAGGGAAGAATCAGCTCCTGGGTTGCCTGTCTTTAGATAGATAACTGGCTTTGTTCAGCTGCCTGGTCTTTATACAGATTACTGTATTAACTCAAAGTCATACCACACGCTTCTCCACAAAATTAAGCCTTGGCTTCTTGTATATCAGGCTAGAGTAAAACCAATGAAACCACTGTTCTTTCCCAGCACATTTCTTTTAACCTCAGAGAGAAGAGATTAAGCCTGAAAATTGTCACGTATGTTTCTGAATGATAAAACAATGTGTAGCTTTTTCTTTTTTCTTTTTTTTCCCCCCAAAATGGGAGTGTAGAAACAGAATGGATCCTTTAGGTACTAATAAAAACCCCTGAATGAAGAAAAATTACCACTAAAACACCTTCAGTAGATACCTTTCCATAGAGTGTCAGTACTGGATTTCAAACCGTAGCTGAAATCAAACAATCAATGTAACGCTTTTTTTTTTTAAATGACCAAAGTCTCTTATGCAACTGATTGCAGTTTGTCACCTTTTCCAGTCATGAATTTCTCTATGAACTCCTCCCAGGTTCCTGGGTCAGGCAGTCCTTTATTCATTTTGTGGAAATGGTAGTATGACACCAGGTTGTCTTTTGCATTTCTCGCCACATAGATTATCTTTATTAATATGAAAAGAGAGAGAAACATTATGTTACACATGCTTATATGGATATTGAGCATCCGCTATAGTTTTCTTTTGGAGCCTGATGACACAGCCTTAAGAGATTTTGCTTTGAAGCTGCCATTTTCTGAAATCCGGCATGGGTAACTTAGCCATGACTTTTTCTGTTTCACACAGGCTTTGCAGGGGATATCTGGGGAGGCCTTTCAGTTTCATAAAGATTCTAGAAATGTTTTTCAGTCCTGATTTATGTCTCTTTGCAAGTGAAGCAGAATTGAATCCTACCTCTTCAGCCTTACCTTACAGTTCTGTTCCCAGAAGGAGGGAGGCACCAGCTGCACAGGGAGATGAGTTTTTATTGTCCGTGGAGAAGGCATAGCTTCAGCTAACTCCAGACCTGTGAGATGTTGCATTATGACAAGTGACTTGTTCTCTCAATTGCACTAGTGCTTCTTTGCTGTTCTTACAAGTCTGATTTTTGACTGTGACTTTCCAGCAATGAAAGCAATAGCAGTTGCATATACAACATTGCATGAGCACCTTCAGCGTTTCTAGAGAAGTTTTTACCTATATATTCAAGGAGGAAAGGGGGAACACTGATTCAGATCGTCCTCTTGCTTTCTTGGGTCCATGTCTAACTCCTGTATTCCAAGGCATAATGATGAATATTAATTTATATTTACCCAACCAAAGTTTCTCCTTTGCAATATTTAGTGATTTCCTTTCACTTTGCAGGTAAGAATTTTTTGTTTCTTTCTAGGATATGAGAAGAATAGACTGGCTGTCTAGCCTTTCTGGATAGCATGTAAAGAGAAACTAGGAGAATGATGCACAGTACATTTCGAGTAGGTGTAGCTATATGAGAATACTTGGGAATATCTGGTGATATATGGAGATGCATTATGCCCTCCCCCCCTTCCTTTTTAAATGTCTGTCGTAATCTATACAATTCCTTTTTTCCTGTCATCATCTGTCGTCCTCTATAATTTTTTTGTCTCTGTGTTAACACAGTCTAGCCTAGAGAAGAAAAAGTAGCACTTCTGCTGCAGTTAGTCAAGCTTTTTAGCTTCAATCATAAAGATTTGTGTGGAACAGGAGCCTGTGCTTCGTGACAACTTGTAAGAAACTGTCCTTGCAAAACAGTCAGGCCTGTTAGTTGTGCCCATAGCTTGTTTAGATGATGAGACCCTGGAATTTAACAGCAGTTATTCTAAATAGTAGTAAAAACACTGAAAACATTCTCCACCTTTTGGGAATATGTCCATGACACAGATTTCTCTTCCACACAGCTCCAGTCAGCAAATGGCATTCAAGTGTCCCCACGCTGCCAATTTACACATATCTGCTGCTGGTTTAAGTAGTATGGGGTATCAGACACACCTTTCAGATGCCACTTAAAACAGCATGGTCTTCAGTAGCACCTGAGTCACACCTGCCAGCCTTGCATCAACTTGAGTAGCACTAGATGTTTATGTTAAAGCAACTGAACTGATCCCTAATACCCAGCATGGTGCATTGTTCAGTGACAACGCAAGGGGGACCTTTCCCAGGAAACCTGTGGCATCAGCACAGGATACTTGTTTAGTTTCATTTAGTTTGAAACGCAAACCTATTCATGTAATATTCACCTGAGTAATTCAAAGGTGGAGACGCTGGGATAAACCACTCGAGGAAAGGATGGCGTTTGTAAGTAGTGTCACGTCTACACTTCTCAACATCTCCATTTTGTTGAATCATATCCACTATTTCCTGTGTCCATGTAGTACCTGAAAATATCAGTGTTTAGATGTTTCCCTCAGGGATAACCAAGAGTCTCTTCTGCTAGGGAAGTGAAAGGTAGAAGGATGAACTTCATATTAAAGGAGGAAGCAACAGCACAGATGATTATGGACAAAGTGGTAAGAGAGGATAGTGGAGGAAAAATGCAGAGTTAGGAATACAAAAGTGATTCCTAAAGCACAGTGTAAGGGATGCTGGTTTAGACAGACTGCTTCTTATTAACAGAAATAGCCTCCACCCCCATGCCAGTAACAAAAAAAGCTCTAGGATAAACTCACTGTTATTTGGAGATTGTATTATTTGCAGAAAGGAATTAAATTCCCTCCTGCCAATTTTCATACCTCACAGTAATTCAAACATTTCTAGCTTTGTTTTCATCCTGAATTTGAATGAAAAGTTAAATGCCTGAACTTTGAGTACAATTTTCATACAGTTTGAAAACATTAAAAAATATGCAGTGTTTCCAGTGTTAGCATTTGAAATGTTCTAACGAAGGTCAGTATAACATTGCATCTGTCTGAGCTACTGCAATATCTTCTAAGAGTCACAATATTGTCTTTCCTGTGCCTCTTTACCCTTGTAGCTGTAATCACTGGGTTAACCTTGTAGCTGTGATCGCTGGGTTAACCACATCTTCTTTGAGATGTTGTGGCAGATCAGCTAGAGAACAGGCTAAAGGATAACTTGGAAAGCATAATCAGTACTTGGAAAGAGATCAATACTTGTTTACAAACCAAGTCATTCTCCAAGTACATAATACAATCTGTAACTGTTCAGTCAGTTTTTATTGTTTCTTAGTAACGATGAGTTTCTACTAGGCTTTGTTAAATCATTGTCTATTAGTGGAAAACTTCTATTGTTGCTACTAATATATCTGTATATAATCTAAACCAAAAGAAACATTTGAGTGTAGGTAGTTAGACTGACCATTTGAACCTCAGTAATAATAGATGGTTTTTACTTTTGCCAAAGAAATCAGAAGTTACTCATCACAGCTGACAGAGCTTCATGTTTTTAAAATATGTCTGGTTTGGGATTAAAAAAATATTAGACACAATAGCAAAACATAATTCTCAGTTCCAATAAAAAGCACTATCTCAACTTTTCTGTTCTCTTTCCTACCCACACTGACCTGCTTTTGAATAGGTTGCAATGAGCAGATCATCAGGTCTGGCTTTGAACTTCCATACTTGGTCCCATATGCTGCATGTCGGCGTTAACATGGGAATACCTTCCACTTCACCTAAGTCATATTGGGTCACTGTGGGTGTCAAACTCAAATCTTTCATTTTGTCCAGGGCCATTGTGCACTGCAGCAAGAAAGAAAGGCTTGGAATTAACATGGTTTCTCTGAAAAAGAAAATAATCTAAGTCTACTAAATCTACATTCTTGAAGTCTCTTTTATTGACTGAATCCCATATTCTCTGATATCTGGCTATGATTTGGCCTGGATCTATACATAGACTCCTTAAAGCTGGATCTAATTTTCAGAATTTTTTGTTATATTACTGTTGGTAGTTCTCAGCATCTCTAAAACCAATCTGTTTACTCAGATTACAAAAAAAAAGGAGATAAAAAAAGTGCCCTTTCTCCCATCTTTAAACATTTCACCAAACACATCTATGTAAACTTCCCTTGAAAGGCACCTTGTAATCAGAGGTGTGACACGAGAGAAGGCAGAGCGTAATGGCTCCCACTGAAGTCAGCATAGAGGACCCAGCCCTTCCTCCTTAAAGGTAATAAACCAAAATGCCTGCAAACACCCTTTGGGCCTCATACTTGCCACAAATATTTGTAGAGCGTACAAAATATTTTCTGTGTTTCCTTCCTGGAGCTTTTCATTCTTAGAATTCTTTGCTGTATATTGAAATTTGTTGCAGAGAAATAACCTGAACTAGATAGATCAATTAACTAAAGTTTGTTAGACTGTAGTTATTTAAATTGATCTAGTGAAGTCTCTTGCCCACTGAACAGCTTTACAGTAGAGTTATTGATATCTGTATTTCTCTCAAGGAGGCTTCTTCTTAGCCATAACCTTCAGAGCTCCAGAATCTGGTCAGTTGAAAGCTCTGCTAAAGGGGAGCTACGTAAATCATGTCAATTAAAAATAACAGCCAGAAAAGAGAAAAGAAATTTCAATTCCAGAAGCAAACATTGCCAAAATATTTCCTATCATTTCCCTGTTTATTTGCACCTGCTTTCACACAGGTTCAATTGATCAGAGCTAGAGGCTGGGTTGGTGACTGGACAGTGACCCAAGAAATTAAAAAAATAAGGAAAAAGAAACTTGCCAGATAATTTTTCCCAGTTGAATGTCTTCAGTCCCTGGCTGTGTTGATGGCTGTGCACCAAATTAGGTTTTCAGGCAGAAATGAAATAAAAGCTTAGGTGGAGATTCTGTTCCTCCAATCAGTGTGAGGAGAGCAAAGGAGGAGGTACAGAAGTAGCCAACAGCTGAACAGTTTTCCTGGCATGGTTTGTGAACTCGTTTTTAATCCTGTGGAGGAAAAGTACTTTGAGTTATCATGTAAAGTATGGTTCTTTACTGGCAACAACAATGTCAGTCAGTAACTCCTGCAAGATTATTTTAACTTGTCTCTGTCATTGTCAACAATCCTGGAATAGTTCATTTTCTTCCTAATAGCTAATCTAGATTGCGAAACTAATTATTTATTAATCACACAGAATCACAGAATCTTAAGGGTTGGAAGGGACCTCAAAAGATCGTGTAGTCCAACCTCCTGCCAGATCAGGGCCACCTAGAGTAGGTCATACAGGAACTCATCCGGGTGGATTCTGAATGTCTCCAGAGAAGGAGACTCCACAACCCATCTGGGCAGCCTGTTTGAGTGCTCTGTCACCCCCACAGTGAAGAAATTTTTCCTTGTTTCTTTGTAACCTTTTCTGTTTCAGCTTGTACCAATTGCCCCTTGTCCTGTCGTTGGACATCACTGAGAAGAGCCTGGCTCTATCCTCCTGACACCCACCCTTTATGTATCTGTAAACATTAATGAGGTCACCCCTCAGTCTTGTCTTCTCCAAGCTAAAGAGTACCACCAATGAGAATATTTATTTCATTCAGTAACTTGGTTCCATTTTACAATGTACTGCAGAATACTCATTTAATAGCTGTCTAAGGGTCTGTTTCACTGCTAGTACCAGCCATTTATGTTTCATATCACTTTCTACACAGGTTCACTCCTTCACTAGCTTGGCCTTGTGGGGTTAGGGATCATTACATAGCAATATTGGTTGCAAATGACACATTTATATCATCATCAGGAAAAGCTGCTATTGGGTAGCTGAATTCATGCAAGTTCAAATGGAATGTGTTCATAAAGAAAAAATATTTTGAAATAGCTATCAGGCATTACTTCTGTCTTCCACTGAAGACATACAAGCACTGTGAGTACTCAAGGTCCTTTTCTGTCTTCCTTTAGATGGTCTGGCAACATTTTTATCTAAAGTGGCATTCTATTATGTCATTCTGTAAAACACATTTCATATATCCCAATCAATTGTGGATGTGGCCATCCTTACAGTAATCCTACCCCCATATGAAGGGTTAGTCAGCATGACCACTGGAATCTAGAATGTGATTCAGCTGACCAAATGTGCACTGGCTTGCTCTGCAGAGTCCATGAACTGTATGGATTAGCTCTCCATAGCTCCAGGACAAGCACAGATAACTAGCTTACAAAGGCTTACTTGTATTTTAAGGCACAGATGTAAAGTACAGATGTTCTGCCCCAGGGTGAGGAGTGAAGTGAGAGTGAGCCAATGCAAGGGCTCTTCTGGATCTCTATGAGAAAGACCTGACAACAAATGGCTTAATAAAACAGCTGTTCTAATAAGTCAGAATAAGAAGAGGAATGTTGATAATGAGTAAATCTTACGTCCCTTCAGATACTGGGAATATTTTGTTTGTGCATCACGAGATGGAGCCTGGGTGGATTTTTAACATGGCACATTGAGCAGTTCTTGTCCGTGGAAAGAAGCTCCTCCTTTTTGGACATTGAAGCTATTATATAATTTTATTGCAGGAAAACAACTCTATTCATGAAGGACAATCACAGGAATTTTGCCCTTTTAGACAAAGGCAAGGCCAGACAGGAGATGTGATCACCGGGCATCAAAGTGGGAGCTACTTGCAGGCTCCTTGTTACATTGTGCTGAATGAGTTTTCATGCCAGAGGCCCAAAGAAAACTACTCACAGCATAGAATTAGTGATTCTGTGTTGAGGGGCTGTGAGAGTCAGTGAATTGGTTCAGTGTTCCTTGTAGGGTTTTGATCAATAAACCATGAAACTAAGAGGACTGCTTCAGGATTGGCTTTAAGCCAACAACTTTATCTTTTTATGACTGTGTGTCACGATTTCACCCCAGCCAGCAACTAAGCACCATACAGCCACTCACTTATACCCCACACCCCAGTCGGCTGGGGAGGAAAATTGAGGGGAAAAAACATACAACAACAACGCTACTAATATATTATTACAATAATAATAATTACAAGAAATATAGCAGAAGGAGAACAAAATAAAACCTAAGAGAAAAAAAACAAAGATCAAATTGATGCACGATACGGCTACTTAGCACTTGCTGACCAATGCCAGAGCACTGCTCTGCCCCTCCCTGCCATCTCCCCACAGTTTCTGTACTGGGCATGATGTCCTATGGTATGGAATAGCCCTTGGCTCGTCCTGGCCATGCTGCTTTGTACACCACTGGCCTGCTTGCTGGCAAGGCAGAGCGAAGGCCAGAAAAGCCCTTGAGATAGTGCAAGCGTTTCTTGACAATAAACAAAACATCCCTGTGTAATCAGCACTGTTCTCAGCATAAATCCAAAATACAGACTATAGCAGCTACTAGGAAGAAAATTAACTCTATCCCAGCTGAAACCAGGATGCTCTGGCACCAAGTTTTTCTTCTGAAGTCTGGCAATACCAGAACTGACAAATAATGTATAACAAGCACAGAATATATGGTTAAGAGATAATATTTCTTCTTCTGTTTATGATTTGGTTTTTTTTTTTTTTTTTTTCATGTGACTGTTACGCTCAGGTTCTCTCACTGGAGGATTTGCTGTTTTCAAGTCTGTGTTAAGCCTATGCTGACTCTGTTTGTCTTTCTCACACCTACACTTGTCAGTTCATTTTCAGATTTGGAATAGTATTCCTCCCCTCTTCAGTTACACAACCATCTTGATAATGCAGTAATCCCTGAAGCGTATCAGCTGATGTGTTTGAACAAAGAAATACACAAGAGCTGTTTATGGAGTGGCTCCCTATTATTGCAGTTATGAAGCTGAGTAGCCCTGTGCACTGTGCCAGATAAACTGGAATGAGGTCAAAACTCACTGCCTGTATCTTTAAAACTGCTTTAGAAGCAGGCAATGAGTGATAGATTTCTCCTGTTGTGAAACAGAGAGGTGAGATTTGAACTGTTCAGCTAGTCCAGGTACTGGGTTTCTGGTCTGGGCTTATGGTTTATTGGGCCACTCTAAAAAACCCCTGAAACATGACAGACTCTGCAAAGAGCTTCCTCCAGGTTTCCATTGACCTTTGTCTGAGTGCAAAGTGCTGGCAACTGAAAGCCACAGGCCACTCAATAGAAACAGTAATGGGAAGAATACATGGAGAAAGATGACTGTGAATCAGGAATTATCATATTTATCTGTCTTTGGAAGTCTCCTTGCTGTGTAACATTGTGAGTTGGGATACTTAGCGCTGGGTTTCATAGTCAGTAGGATTTGTGAAATCTGCAAGTGATCAGCAAAGGAAGCACAAAAGGAGCATAGAGATATGTTTATTTTACTTTTGTCCTCATCTCACATCCATAAATCTGTACGTGGTAAACCAACAAGTTTTCATTTATCATTTAGTACCAGGTAAAATTCTCTCTTCAGTACATAGCAGTTTCTAATAGTGACAGACAGATTCAGGAATATTATTGCACAAGGTAATCAAGTTACTGAGGTGGCTGTTCAGAGTGCTGGTTGCTGGTTTGAGCTGGACTGGACTGCCTCTGTTCTGTGTCAGCACACAACTTCCCTTTGGAATGGAGTCAGAGTTGTTTCAGGAATAATGACACATTTGCAATATTTACTTACATTCGATGGCATAGCATTCAATTATTACTGCTTCTAATTTTCCTTGGTAGAAACTGAAAACAGAAGTGTATGTCCTGGGGAGCCTTGGATATTTGGTGGATTCAGGACCCCATTAATATATGTTGCTGCTATGCTTCATGGCTATCCATGCTTGCATCATGCTGTTTGTGACATAACTACTTATATGAGCGAGCAGATACTCAAATGTCACTGGTATTCAAATGTTACTGACTGGAATATCTGAAGGGAGTTAAGCAAAGACAAATAGCACTGAAAGCAGGTCAAAACTAGAAGAAAGCAGATGAATAAAGAGTCGGGTCTATGTTGGTTTTTTTGGATGTTCTTCAAGTGACAGATCCTTTAAAATCTCTTCTTTTGTTCCTGTTAAAGATATCAGTTTTAGTTTTTGTAGCTTGAAAATGCAAAGGTATTATCTACGAAATACAACATATTTTCAATTAATATCTGAAGCTTTTGGGTTTTGTTAACTCATTAGTGGAACATTTCTTATTGAAGACAATTCTATGACGAGATATCTGGTAGAAAGTTCTGTTTTATTAACTAATGGAAAGCCCCAACGTTTCTATATTAGCTCTTTTTACTCTCCCTGTGATAAGAGTTTCAGGGATCATTTGTAAATGGAGAAGGAACATGTGAAAGAGTGTGAGTAAATAAAAAAAATCATGGAATATATTACATGAGATTTTAAAAACATCTGACAGAAATGTGTGTTGGACAAAAAAATCTGCCTCAGGCTAGTGGACATGAATAATATCCAAACAATTTAAAAGCAGAGAGACAGCTTTTCTTCTAATTTTTATGTTGGATTTCAATATTTTTGCATTAAAAATTTAGTCAACAATCACAGCAAGACTTTCCGATCGTGCTAGAAGATGTGGGCTTGCTTTTGTTACTTGCACAGGATTGGACTTGAAGTGTGATGAAGACTACAAGCACTATGTCAGTATTGAGCACTATAATACAGTTTAAAGTATGATTTTTCACCAGATTTTGCAGACATTTAGCTGTCTATATGACCCAGAGTACTATGTCTTAGAAATTAAAATCCTAATGTGTGGCTGACACATTTGAATTCAGAAATGTTTTTTTTCCCCCTTGTTATGCTTCGTGTTTGTGTTACATTTCTCTCAAACTCTAGTCTCCCTCTGCTGGACAACACATATTTTTTATTCCAGAAGATGCCAAAAGTCTAAATTTAACATTACATTTGAAAGCTATTGAAATCCTCAGATACTAACCCATATTCCTCATTCAGAAAAATGCACACTCTGGAGAAAAGAAAGAGCACCCTGGACAGGTCAAGGTTTCACTTTCGGGCTTCTTGAATTTTAGAGCTGATTGTCTGCATTGGTCTCTTGGTAACTGAATAAAACTAACCTGACTATCAGTCAGTGAGCAACCTGAGGCAATGAAAGCTTTTAGTGTTGTGAGATCCATCTAGGGTTAATCATAAATATGTCCTGTCATATAAGGACTGCTGACTCACAGCCCATATGTGGTCAAGAACAATCCTACAGGTATCTGTAAAATAGGAGCGTTATTACCAATCTTGTGATGTTTATTAAATAAATGTCTGAGTTGCAGCCAGATATAGTTAAGATAATTATCACAGATACATTTATGCAATATCAAAGTAAATACAAAGGGAAATGTTAAGCGTAAACCTGGAATGAATGTCCTAAGGCTTTAATTCAGCAACACATTTAAGCACATTATCTAAGTGCAGTCCTTATCAGTAAAGCACTTATGTTCCATTATCATCACACTCCAGAAATGGCTTTAAGTATCCTCCCTCCTGCAGAGTCTTCTGCTAGAGGAAGTGTTGGAGCTCAGATTTTGGGTAACTGACCAGCTCTGCATGTGTTGGGGTCACAGTCACATCAATATACAATCTTGTTATCGTGGGCATGCACAGTCAGGTGATGAAGTTTAATTGGACTCCTGCAGATTTTTCCAAATACTTTTCCAAAGAAAATACGCATATGAAATGCTGCAGTGTCACCCTGTCAGTGGCACTATGTGCTTCTGGCATTGTTTCTAGAAATTACTTTGTAGAAATAAAAGGTCAGGTATTCACTATGCAGAATGACACATTCCCACTTGTAAACGAGGTTTGGTTTAGAGCCACAGGGTGGAAACAGAAACTTGTAATACAGAGCTTGGTGCCCTTTGTATATCTGAAATGATGGGAAATACTTAAAAATATTACTAAGCATGTTAATACATGATTCTGCAGACTCAACTTTGAAAGCAAGCTCATTGTGGATAACGTTAACACAGGCAGTATTGCTCAGTATAGATGGGATAAAAGTTGTTCACGTTCTCAGGCTTAAACGTAAACATGGGTGTTACAAAAATCTACGTTAGAAAGCTTGGGAGCACTGCTTAGTTTTAGGTGCCTGACACAGCCATGTCCTTGATTCTTTCTGAAGGAAGCTTCACAATTTTTGTCAGATGCTATGGGTGACCGATGTCCCAAGACTCCAACTCATGCTGTAATGAGCAACTAGAGGTGAAGACAGATGCATTACAAACAAATGTAAACAAAGAACTTGTGGATTGCAGGTCAAGGGTAGGTGTCCAAGTTTCCAGACATCAGGCATGCATGGCTTGATAAACAAGTGCTAACCAAACACTTATGGTCCTTATTGCCCAGGGAGGTGGTGGAGTCACCATCTCTAGAGATATTTAAAAGACACGTAGATGAGATGCTGAGGGACATGGATTAGTGATGGGCTTGGCAGTGTGAGGTTAGGGGTTGGATTCAATGATCTTAAAGGTTTTTTTTGAACTGTAATGATTCTACATTCTGTGTTCTGTGTTTTTCCTCGGAGTAGTGCTAAGTGTAAAAGTAATTTATTTTCTCCATCCTTTTCTGTCAACCTGCCCCATCAAATTATAGTAGGAAAGAAATGCTTTTTAAAATACACACTTCAAAATACAATGTAGGTTGTTCATGGTGCTCTGTTGATTCCTTTGTATCAGATGAACCTTGTTCTTAAGGCTGGATTCAAGGTTCTAGTTCTCCTAAAAAGAGTAAGTTGTCATGTATTGCATTTATGGATCCAAGTATAAGCTTCAGGCCACAGTAATAGCAGAGGTTCTTTTGGTGACTGTCTTGATAAACTGATGTGAAAGTATTTCTCTTCAAGCTAAACATGTGCTTTGTAGCCCAGCTTCTCCTGAACACATTTGCTTGAATTCAGTGAAGTTATTCAACAGGCTATTTGCGCGATCACTTCATTCAGCCCTATTTATGGATGTAAGCAAACCTTATTTGAAGGAGACTTTGTGAACTGACATAATTTCATGTCTGTCCTCTTTCAACTGGCATTTCTTTCTGAGGCCTCAGGACCATTTACTGAGAGTACAAAACTGCCTGCAAGTCAGGAAAAATGCATTTGCTCTTAACCTCCTGTTACACCTATAGATCTTCTAAACCTCTTTACTAGGGTGTGATTGAGACAAAATAGGTTCTCCGGTTTGGATTCACTACTGTCATATGGATCCCCTGGGGCTGCTCGCAACTGCAGCTTCCTCCTGAGATTATGTGAAACTGCGAAGCTGGGTGAAAGCAAAACACAATCAGACTTGTGCAATTAATTTAATAATTATCTCCTGAGAAAAAATTTTTTCATTACAGTTGGAGACCGGAGACTGAAAATTTGATTCTTGGCTGGTAATACAGCAGGATGCTCAAGTGCTATCCCATTCTACTTTAGGTGCTAGTACATCTTGACCTTTCATCTGGAACAATTAAATAGAGTTTGGTTTAAATGGCACATTTGCTGTTCAGGCTGGAGCTGTGTTGCACAAAGACTGCCATTCCCACTTCAGAAGACATTTGCTTATCCAACCAAGTTATAACTCCAGTTTCCTTTTTACAAACATCTGTTTAGAGAGAGGAAAATCTCTCTGGATATGAAGCTTCAGAAAGCAGCTTCAGCAGCTTCAGAAATTTCCATGCAGTGTTGAACTTTTGACTGTTAGCCAAATTTCTCTCTGAAATTCTGCAAGCCTAACAATATTATTTCTTTACCCTAGTGCTGCTTGTTTCTGAGAAATCTTTATATGACTATTTCATAACTTAAAGTAAGGAATTCAGATGATACAAACAATTAAAATTCTAACGTATATACTATAATCTTTTTTTTTTTCAGTACAATAGGTCCGTGTGTCACAATTCTTATTAGGTAGCAGAAAGAATATTGTATGTGAAATACCTAAGCAATAAGAAACTCCTAGTAGCAATGCTTATAAAAATTTCTCTCTTGGCAGTGGCTGTCTTAATGCATGGTTATAAAAAGATGTTACTCAGCTAAACACAGTGCAGAGAGGAAAAGCAAAGCTGTAAAAATGATTAGTAGTTTTTCTTGTGAGAATAAAAATTAAATTATTACCACCACAATTTTATCAGGAATGTTCGTTAACAGCATAAAATCTGATGCTCTTCATTTGCCTGTGTGTTCTGATACAGGAAGACCAAGCATCACTTGGTTTTGGGTTTTTTGGTTTGTGTTTTATTTTTCCCTAGGGCTTTATTTTTCTTTGTCTGTTATATTAACTTTCATTACTCTTATAATAACAGTAATAACAAGAGTAACAATAATAATGATAACAGCAACAGTAATAGTAATAATAATTTTTTACTGTTGTTAGTAGATTTTATTGTAGTTATTAAACCGTTATCTCAACCCACAAGCTTTACTTTTTATTTTCCCAACTCTCCTCCATATTCCACTTTTGGGGAGAGGGATGATGAGTGAGGGGCAGCATAAGTGCTTAGTGTTAAACCATGACAGTATGAAGAAACACATGTAAATAGAAAATTAAAATTATTTAGTCTAAATCTTTGTTGTTCAATCAAACGTTGACTATATCAATAGGCTTTAAATCAATACGTATGTATTGAAATCATGTCATTGTACACTTGCAATGCATAAAGCTTTAAAAAAATCTTACAAGCATCTGAAAATTCTGCATTATACAGATACTTCCCATTCTACTTAGCAGCATATCTCATTGAGGACAATCCTCCTGTCCAGAGATTGTAAAAAAGGCACATGAGGTTCTGGTTCTGTGTGTACTTTGTGTCGTACTTTCTGTTCCTGTAGCTCCAGCCTTGTTCTCTGAGATACTGACATACACAACTGTACATGTTACCTGCAAGGCAAAAGGACAGGATCTTGCTGTCAGTTTTTTCCCAGCAAGAAAGGCAGAGTTTAAAGTCAAAAGACATATGGAGAACACTATAGTAATAAAAACAATGACCAGTCAGGCAATTGTGCTTTGACTTAAACTGTATGAATGACACAAGTATGACAGCATAGTTTCTGAGTTATTAGGAATGTCTTATCTTTTAAGAAAGTTAGTCCTTTATTCTTCTAATTGTCCTGAAAAAAGTCTCTTGGAAATTCACTTCTAGTAATTAAATATCCATTAAAATCTTTTTATTTGTGTACCCTTCAGCGCAAAATTAAGAAAAGTATAGTCGCTTATTTTGGAAGGGTGTTTTTCATTAGATTGGTTACATCTGACTAAAACTCTTCTGTTGAATTTGATGGAAGTTCATAAACTCTCCATTGTTTGCAGCTTTTCAAGTAGCAAAAAGTTCAGAAAAATAGTAATAATCCTTTTTTTTTGGTGATTTTCCTTGTTTAAAAAGATAAATGTGATCCATAAGGATTCCTAACAAAATTAAAGAACAGAAGGCTCCAAATTAAAAGCAAATATATTACAAAGTGACATCCTTATAACAACTCTGGCTGAATTTGAAGGATTGGGCAATTATGAGCATTAATATAATACGTTTCATTTTACGTGTTGAGAAAAATTCCCCCTGTCACAATAAATGATGGTCCCAATACAGCATGAACACACTTGATATTTGTACACTTAAAAGACAGCTATTTTTCAGTTAATGTATGCTGTTCATCAGTGTCATTAAGGTATTAGCATACTTTTGTTCTGCATGTAAGGACAGTTTCTACTGCTGTGCAATATAAGAATAGTTTATTTTTGTTTGCTTTAATGAAGATGTTTCGTTTATAGAACACCCAAGAGAGAGAAACCTACATAAAAGACCTGTGTAAATTATTTAAGGATAATATACCAGATTAGAGATTTTTAATGTCAAAGAATCATTCTGGATGCTTTGCCTGCATTCAACAGACTCTCTTTTGCATGCACTGAATATGGAAGCTGTCAAAAGTGTTGAAATCCTGACAGATTTTTTTGAGCTAAGTATTTTATTTTTTGACAGAACAGTTTGGTTTCTGAGTCCTGCATTCTTGCTTCACTGAGCAAAGGATGCTGTTATGTTTGGCTTAGTTCATTTTGAAGTCTCCAGTGGTCATAACCCATAAACCAGAGTGACACAAGGCCGTCAATCAACACGCAATGACTCTTGTCTAAGCTTTGAATTCTTGAGGCTATCTTTGCACATGATGTTCAGAGTGCACCTTGTGGAATATCAATCATTCTTTTAATGTGATAGCAGAGTGCTGAGATAAGAGTTCCTGTCCATGTCTCTGGATTCTGAACATTTAGCTGCTGGGTGACTTACCTGACAGCACTGTTTCCTCAGGCATGGTGTTTTCACGTGTAAGAATTCCTCTAAACATTTTTCAGTTGTACTTTAATGAGATGGCATTCAACCAATGAGCCATGACCACTCCTGGGTATGGTGGCCACGCTCCAAAAGTGATTTTCATCTGGCTCAAAATTAATGTTATTATTTCTATTGTAATACTAACTACTGGTGCTAAGCATATATGAACCTAAAATTTGTCAATTTGAAATAATTATATAATCTTCTATTTACATGTGTCTATGCTCATTTCTAGGTTTTACATCAGACTTATGATGTCTTTTGCACCCTTCCCATGCAGTTAGTGACACAGTTTTTCTAAGTTAACTGAAGGAAACCAGAAACTTTTAGCTTAAATAGACTATTAAAGCCTCCTAAAGAATACAGGTAATATTGGTCTACTCCAAAACTGGACCTTGGCTTTGCCAAGATGGTGAATTGTGCTTTTATCGTATCACAGGTTTGCTGACTTTTACTGACTACTTAGTTTAGGGAATTCTGCAAATCCATATTTTACAAGATGGATGATTCCAAAATTTTGTTCAGAAATACCAAAAACAGTTAAAAACACTCCCCCTAGGACTTTCATATTTTATGATGAACTATAATAAAATGGAGTTCAGCAAAACTCTCTGAAATTCCATTACTTTTTGTTTTCACTGATTCTGGAACCTTCAGCATAGAGTTGAAGTCAAGCATTTGTGTAAGCACCTTGTTGTTTTGGGGCCAAACGTTTGAGGATATTTCTTTTTTTCTCTAAAGCAGCTATCTTCTTCCCCCCTTTCATGGATAGCCTAACTGGGAGTTTTAATTAATCTTTCATTGTAAGTAGCCTCTAAAGATGAACAATAATCCCACCTTTATATTAAAAAGTATTGTTTTTTAAACCACAAATACATATATGTACATAACTGCAGCTACTCCTTCAGCTTGTTTGTCATCACTTGACTGATTTTCCCCCCATGCTTGTTGTGCTCTCCTAGTCCTGGCTCTGCTGTAAACCTTTTAACAAACAGAAAAATACTTGGACTAATTTACAGGGATTTCCAGTGGTTCAGTAAGGGTGGCACAGCTGTTCAAAGGCAGTGGCTTCTTCTGGCTCCAGGGAGTTTTGTGGTTGGTGACAAAGCCGCAGAGGGGCTGTACCACACCTTGCTATTCCTGGGGTGTAGGGATGGGCTATCTGGTGCCAGTGTAGCACAAGACTTATGTGGATTTATTTGCCTAAGCATAGGAGTCTAATTACCTTGGACACCCCAATCTGGCCTCCAGCTGCCTCTCCAGAAGGGCAGAAATCTCTTGTGGGTCCTATCTGTCAGCCATGGGCAAATATGTTTGAAACGTTACGAAATTAGCATATGACTTGCTTGAAGGATTCTGTGTATGTAATTCATCCATCCCCTTAGTGTGGAAAGACAGTGAATACATCTCAACACATGTAGGCAATAGCCCTGACAACTTAGTGCAATTATGTGTGATAGTTACAGATATAAAATGTATTCAGAACCCTCCATCATCTTCAAGAGCTGCAGGGAACTGATCTCAAGACTTGGCATCTGAAGCTGCATCCCCAGAAGCGCATATGCAAGAACTGATGACTGGTTTCACTTCTCATTTAGCAGCTGGCAGCCAACACTTGCAGATCTAATTCAGAAAGTAAGGTTGGGAAACACTTATATGAGGAGCCTTCTCGCACTTGTCAGAAGTGTGAGCACTTTGCGATACGACGAGTGCAGAAGTGGGTCAGAAATGAGGATTTTTCTGCATTAACGCCCTCTCAAAATTCGAAGCAAATGATCTCTGTTTAAGTGACTTGTGTTGGCAGGGCTTCCACTAGCATTTTCATAGGGATGAATACTTGGAATTAGTTTCTGTAGTGTAGGGTTGTGTACTATTTGTTTCCTTTTTCAGCATGTAAAGGCAGACAGCGCTGCCTTATGAAGATTGCCATCACGTCTCTAGTCTCTACCACACAGCAGCAGGTAGCTAGCGGTGAGCTGGAGCACTCTCAGGAGGACTGACCCAGGAGGAAACATTCTGGCTACATCAAATCAAAGGGATCCAGTGCTCTCACCTGATGCTGTCTCAGTGACCTGGGCACCCACCAGCTGCCTTGTCCTAGCCCTGTTGTTTGCAAGAACAAAATCCAGCTGTGGGCTGCTGAAAGGACCAGGGTCTGTAATGCGTCACAGTGGATATGTGATGCTAAATCCATAAGAGGATTTTATTGCTACGTTTATAGTGCATTTTGATCATAGGCCTACTCAAATCCTAGTACAGAGGGAATACAGGAGCAATATATTTATAACTGAAAGAGAACCAGAGGGCAATTCCTGGCCAAGCAAAAACACAAGCCTAAACACAAAGCATGGATTGCACTTACGTAGGAAGCCAGGTCTGCAGTATCTCAGCAACCTCTGCACACCCTGGCTACCATCATGCATCCTGCCTCTATGCCAGAGGTAGACCAGCAAGCCTGGGCTGGGGCGTATAACAGCCTTATGCTTCCTCCTTGGCTGGGCTCCCTAAGATCTGTTCAGTCTGACCGTTCTGCAGCATCAGATTGGAGATTATTCAGTATTCTCTTGAGTCCAAGGATCTGAAACTGATAATTAGAACCACAGTCCTCAGTCTTGGGAGTGAAGCAGCTGAGAGCTGGCAGGCATTGTGTTCAAAAGCTTTAGGTAGGACATCAGGGACAGAGCCACTTGCCTTTTAAGACATAATAACACATTTGATTCTCACTTGTGGGAGACTCCCAGTAATAATCCTATCTATTTGTAACATGTATAAGAATATATGGGATTAAATTTAGCAGGGAGAGTGCCACTGAGCAGTAGTGTGACTTTCCTGATGTTAAAAAGTCATTTGCAGCTGTGTTGCACTTTGCAAGAACTAATCCCATAAACATGTTATAATCTTGTCCCTTTGCTCCAGAAACAATCCATTAATGCTAAGTGGTACTGTCAGGTGTACTTATAGGCTCAAAATATAGGCATATATGTGTACGTATATAGGCATATAAATGAATGTGTACAGGTATATGTGTATGTTGTGTAAGAATGAAGCGTGCCTTAGGGCTCTTCATCTTGCTTACTTTCCAGAAAAGGCTGTTTCTGTCAGTTCCATGGTTACTTCACAGTGCAATAAAGTATCACGTACTTTACATGTAAAATACAAAATAAAATGAAATTAATTATAATCTCTTTTTCTCCTCTAAATTCCGTATTTCTTGCTACTTTCTCAGCTAGACTCCATTTTCCCTTTCTAGGTAAAAAACCACTACACTTTAGCAAATAAAGGATTCAAATCTATGCAGTTTGCTTGGGGGACAAGAAGCTGAAAGATCCTCTGAGTAATGTGCTGTGAACACTTAGAGATATTCCAGTTAGAGGGCAGCTGTTCTCACTACATGTTCACTTATTCTTGAGGTAAAACCTAGTTTTGTCTTACTTCCCACTTTAGCTGATCACTCATCCAGCTGTTAATGTCACACAACAGAGGTAGCAAACCACACGAACAAGCAGGTTCTCCAAGACAGAAACAAGAGGGTTTTTTTTTCAAATAAGAAAGACTGGCTAATACCCAAAGCTTATATGTCTGCTTTCCTGCCAGATTCTTCTTGTGCTTACACTCCTGCTCAGCTTTTAGATGAGTACAGACACCTTGACAACATGGAGCTGCATTTCATGCCCTATTATTTCTCTGTTAAATTCAGACTTTCATTATTTACATCCCTACTGCTTTCCTCCTTAACAAGCTCTTAAATCATGGATGTAGGATGTAGGAACTCAATTATGAAATGAAATCTTCCAACCGTAGGAAAGGCAATGCTGCCCCAGGACCCACTGGATCGGGTAGAGATAGCAGGCACTGTCAGGTGGCTCTTGTTGTGTGGCTGGAAACAGGTGTTTGTGGGCCTGCTCACTGCCAGGGCAGGTATTAGATGTTCCTTATCTCTCTCACTTTGTATGGTTTCCCATGACAGCTATAGCCACTCATTGGGTCTGGAATCAACGAACCTAAAGCTGTTGAGTTTTAGAAGTTTTTTTTTTTTTTTTTACTTCTGAAGCCATTCTTTCCCTTTGGAAGGTTCAGCTTTTTTTGACAAAATGTGTTCACATACTCTCTGTTGGACTAGATGTTTCAGGGATCACTAGTGTTTAAAGAAATCCCAAGCTAGTGGGCTTTAGGCAAACATGTTAGCAAAAATTGGATACCAGGGATTTAAGCATCTTACAGTGTTCTGAAGGAGCGGACTGGTGCTTTTGAGACTCCCTGACTGCCTACAGAAGCGATCACACTGCACATGGGTGCTCCAAACACACAAAATAATGTGTATCACATTGCCTGGAGAACAGTATGAAAGACCTGCGGACAGATTTGTGGTGATGCTGGGTACACTCACAACTGATGCAGGAGCTGATTGAAAATGTGCTTTGAATACACATAAAAGTACAAAAAGGCAGTTCTGAAAAACAAGAGCACAGCATGACAGCTCTTTGATAGAGTTATCATCCATGAATTTGGATAATCTGTTTGGAACACATGTTTATGCTTTTGATATCACTAAACAAAATGTAGCACTGAGGGCTGCAATTTAATTACAAGTTGTTCTAAAAATGTATTTCTTTAGAAAAATCTCAGTGTGATAATTTCACTAGAGGTCCTTTATTTTTATTTTGAAAATTACTCCCTCTTCAGCTTCTTTGTGCAGTACAGAAAGTGATAAGACGAGTATCTTTTTATATATGAGACAGACTCCTTAGGTGGCTCAGGTTGGTCACCCAAGATTGATAAGCAGAGCTTAAATTCTAGCTTTAGACACACTCTGTGTCTAGGTTTCTCAAGCGTAAAACTAGAGCTGGTATAAAGGTTGTGAAATTAGCATTATTATTGCACTTAGACACACAGCTAGACAAAGATTTTTAGTATAACAATCCAGGAAGGATTTGAGGTTATATGCATCAGTCTTGTAAATTAGAGAAATAATTTAAACAGATAATAAATGATTAATTTTTCTATGAGTTCTAACTCAAGCAGCGGAGTAGTTTCACCATAAATATTTTCTTCGCATAACATTAAAGCCTTACTTTACATATTCTTCTCATTGGTTTCTCATTGGAGAGATACTTTTTATAAGCACGTTCTTTGTTTTTGTTTGTTTGTTTGTTTGTTTTTCTTTGGGCTTTTTTTATTTTCCTCCGGATCTCACATCTTGCTCTACAGGACTTTGAGGAAATGCAATTACTTCCACCACCATCAGAGAAGCCACTTAGGTGCTTAAAAATGAGCATTTACTTAAGTGCTTTGCTGATGGAGCTTTTATTGCTCTGGACAGTATCAATTAAAAAAAAAATAAATTAAAAATCCCTCATATTTAAGAAAAAAAATAATCTAAAGGAACAGAGCACCGTGGGGAGCGGCTTGACCTTTTAACAAACATTTGGTAAGGCATTTAAATGAAACGCAAAGGGCGCTTCTGAAACCTGTAGCATTCATCAGCCGTTGCCTCCTCTATCAAAATACTGAAGTTAATTACGAACGGGGACAAAAGAAGCAACCCACGCGCGGACCCCGCGAGGTGGCGCTGCCTGGAATTATTTGAGGCAGAGCCGACACTCCGGGCGGCCGTTCCCGCAGGGATTTCTCCTGCCGCTCACCTGCTGCCGCCCTGACCCCGCTCCCGCAGCCGAGCCGCCCCCCGGCCCAGTTTCCACCCTGACTCTGCCACCGACTGTCATGCCGTCCCCAGGCACCGGCCCAGCCTCGGTGATGGCACCGTACCCGCCTTCAGCTGTCCTTACACCGAGATATGAGGGGAAAGGCGTCTGCGTTTCTCTCCCAACTGAGAAACGAGTTAGACTCGACATTCCCCGAGGATGCGATGGCCTATGGGGATGTAGGTGATAGAAGAGCTNTTGGCCCGTTTTTCCCCCCCCCCCCCCCCCCCGCTGTGTTTTGTTAAAGTAATCAAGAGATTGTTGCTAGTGAGGAAAAAAACAATCGGCACTCCGCTGCTGTCACTGTGATCTTTCACAGGATCGTTTAGATTGGGAAAGACCTTTAAGATCAAGTCCAACCGGTTCTGTCTGCTACTGGTACCCCTGGCTTCATTTCATAGTAACCTTCACTCCCCTTTCACTTCATCACAAATGCCTCTCCTCCTCCACCGTGGTTTTCAGCAAATTCATCATTCACTGACAAAGTCACAGAACAATCTGCTGCTGGTGTCAGCAGTACGAAATTCCAGATACCCTCCTGACACCTTCTGAGGTGCTTTGGAGAGACTGTCTGATGTTGGGTAAATTCACCTCATGCGTGTATGCATTTGCTGATTTGCTACCGGAGAAGGAAGCAGGGACCTTTGCTTAATCTATAAAGGAACTCGGGGACTGGAAGATTTAACCCTCGAGTACCCTTATGGCCTAGTAAAAGTCTCTGCCCAGATTTAGAAGCTCAGGTTTCCTTGAATTGGAGGAGTTTGGTGTCAAAGTGTTCACATTTGACGTTGACAAATCTCCTTTTCAGTTTTTCTTTGTCATTTTTATTTGTGAGTTCTCTTCTGAAGTCTACTGCTTAAATCACACCACTCTCTTCTGGTGGAAAAAAAAAGTGCAAAAAACCAACAAGGATATTTTTTGGATCTGAGAGAATTTTTTGGCTGCTGGCTTTTGGTATTGATCTGCCCTTACTCTGATTCCTGGAATGGGAATTGCAGATGCCTTCTTCTACTTCCACTATAGGGAAAGTAGACATGAGCATGAGGAACAGCTTTGATATGAAATACTGAAGGGAGTACATGGCTTTTTTCCCATGGATTCTGCGATTTGGGGGGACTTGCCTTATAGCTTGTGCTTGTTGTCAAGCTACTTTCCCTCTTGTGCCATTGGTATAGCAAATCACAAAGTTTCTGGATCCTTTTTGTGGGAAGAACCCACAACTTTTTCTGCAAGTTGCCACAATCATCTGGGCCTAAACCTCTCTATAGGGTAGGTCATTCTCTCTAGTTTGAGAACAACATGAAGAATTCTTGGGTTTGGTCTTTTCTTTTAGACATGGTCCTCCTCAGCTGAGAAAAAAGTGCTGTTTTAAAATAGGGGTTTGTTTTATTTTGTTTTGTTTTTCTTTATTTCTGAGGTAATCATTGACCTGTGAACTAAAAACTGGATCTGGATATTTGGTCTAATCATTAGCCTGTTGCACAGATTATTCTTTCCAACACTTTGGAGATGGGCCAACAACTATTAAGGTAAATTATATAAAGTGGAACACATGGTCTGGGAGGATCATGACCATATAGCCTTGCTGAAATTTCCATTGCGTGGTTGGAGAGGTGGGAAGAAATCTCCACAGGTAACTGTGGAACTGGATTTGGTGCTTCTAGCAAGTGGAAAGAGCATTTGTTTGGAGGTGTGGACAGCCTCCTCCCTCATAGACTAGGCTGACGCCTCCTTCCAGGAGAGAGCAAGGCTGCTGAGAGCAAAATGGACTTCAGCCCAACCTTTCTCCTTTGAGCCCTTATTGTGCAGCCCAGGCAGCTCCCTGCTCAGTGTGCAGGTTTTCATAGTTCCTTCTTTTAGCCATGTTTAAGATCCAGCCCTCTTCCTTTCTGCAGGTCCTTTTCCCTCAAGCACTGATTTTGCCTCTTCATTTTTTTTTCCTCACTACTATCTGATTTTGTTTCTCTTCTTGGGTGGAAGACACATAGACACCTTCTGCTTCAGAAATCCCAGTTTCTCCATTTTTTCCCTTTTTTGTTCTTTTCTGTCAGCAAACCCCAGGGAGAACTTGCCATCAATGTGCTGAGCAAGTGGGCAGGCTCTGGAAAGAAGGCTCTGGGCAGCGTTTCTTCTGGTCAGTTCAAGTGCTAAGGAAACGAAAATAAATTGACATAATACTTCTCTTCTTGAAAACCAAAGGAAAAATACTCTGAAGGACTCATTGCCTGACTGTGAGGTGCTGGGGTTTATATCCATATCAGGAGAAACCTGGTAACCATGTCTGTTATTTCTTTGAATACCACCCTACTTAGTTAATTGTGAATTATGCTCGGTCTTGATGGTGCTTGGCCAGACGTGTTGTGGGGGAATGCTGCCATCACCAGTTGTGCTCAGGGCAACTACATAGCCTAAACTGGGTAAAGCAAGGGCTTTAGTAGAAGAAAATGGTAACTTAGGGCTTTTTTTTAAACCTTAGAGCTTTCTAAAGGTTCAAGAAAAATGGCTTTCACCGAGTAGTCTTAGCTTCTGCAACATTTCTATTTTTAAACTTTCAGTGGGAATTTGAGTTGGTGTTTTCTGAATGCGTACAACAGCTGACTGGCTGTGCTGTGTGTCACCCTTCAAAAAACCCCAAACTGAGGCCAGCCAGAGACAAGAAAACACTGGATTCTCTCCTACCGCTTTCCCCAGACAAACAACTCCCTAAAGACAAAATTTCCAACAAGTAAACCTGAATATTGTTCAATGCCATTTCTTACTGTGATAAGTAGTTTAAGGTCATCTTTTCTGTATTTACAATGTAGGGCTTAAAATACAAACACCCATTGTTTGTACTTTGTTATTGTTTGCACCACTGAATGCTTTCAAGGATATAGGCTGAAATAAAGGCTGGCTTAGAAATTCAATGTAAAAAGGCAGCCAGTGCCACTGGGGAATAGAGTACTCTACACATCAAGACATGTAACCTCCATTGACCACGTTCACAGTGTAATGCTCTCTTTATTTATTGCAGGGCTGAAATTTTATGCATCATAAAGGGACAAGACAAAACCCACCTTCCAGTCCTTTTCTGCCTTTGGTAGAAATGTTCAGCAATTTAGTTAAATATTTAGTTGTCTAAATTTGTAAGGGCTGCTGCAATTTTGCCTGCAAGTGAAAACAGAGACCTTTCTGGACACCCTGTTCTTACTTTTCTTTCTGCACACAAATATCATGACATTGTAAAAGCTACGGGCGCTTTCTTTACTTCCACTCTTTAATTGAACAGCATGATAACATTTTTAACTGCTCCTTCACTGTGGGTCTTGAATCTGAAACATGCCCAATGCAGATGTCTTGCTTTTGTCATTTCTCTTCCTTCCCCTTTAAAAGTTTGATTTCCCAGACAAACAGGTGAAGCTGGAAAGGGTTTTTCTTCAAAGCAGATTTTAATTCTTGTGTCTGTGATTGCCAGTTGTGAAACATAATAAATGTGATTGCCTCTGGGCTTCAGAATAAGCCTCAGTGCTCTGGAACAAGCACTTTACTAGGCTGCAATTATAGTTATGTTAGCAGGTGTGAATTATTTAGGTAAGGTTGGAACCAGTCTCCTTTAGAAGCAGCATGTTTCAGCTGCAGTTTGTCCATTTAAAATGTGTTAATTGCTTGACAGAATAGGTTATCTCATTGTGAGTTGGATTAAATTTTGTTGAAATTAGATTTTTCATTGAAGAGAGTTGGATGAGGTACTGCCCCGAGCAGGGATGGTGCAAGGCAGCTTGGAAATTCAGGTGGTATTGTGTGGATGAGGTGGGTGTGTTTATTATTTGGGCAAGACAGGGTATGTGTATGAGAGAATAACACTAGATGATAAAGGTAAAAAACACAGTACATATTGTATGGCATCTGTGTGTGGTCATGACGAGACTGTCATCAACATGTCATGCCAAGTACTTCAACATCTGCCTTCAGTGTTCAGCCCACCTGGCTTTCAGGAAAGTAGGATGTTGTGTATCACTTTGAACATACAAAATTATCTCAAAGTTCCCTAATTCAATCACCGAGTTCCGCATGAGGTAGAACATCACATCTGTTCAACAGGATCGTGGTACCCTAGGGCCTTTTTGTCCAGGGCTCCAATGCTTTTTCATAGTCTGTATACTTTTCATAGTTCAGTTTGTCACACATGTAATGCCTGTGCTTGTGTTAATATCCAGTGTGTGTCTAAATTGTCCCAGTGCCACAAAAAGCACAAAATAACCCAGTGTGTTTGGGACCAGATGAAAAGTTGGACGTGATGGAGTTTGAAGGTACAAAGCACCAGACACTAGATGTACAGGCTGAAGGTTTGTGGCTGACTGAAATTTTCCACATCTGTCCCCTGCTTTAGAAAAACAGTCTCCTCACCCATGGTCATATCCCCCTCACATGGGTTTTTTGGTAAATATCTACCAGATGGGTTTGCTGTTAGAAGCCTGCTGAAGGTCAAGTGAAGGGAGGGAAAAACAACATGGAATTATAAACACCAAACAGATAAATGTTGGAATTTGCACCTAAAACCTCAGTAGAAGTTGCCCTGGCAACAGCATCCTGAAGTGCAGGGGTGGAGAGGCAGAGAGACCCCATCCTGAGGCTGAACCAGCAAGCTGCCGAAGCTTAGGGAGATGCCTAATCAGGGCTAATCAGCATTAGGGAAGCTGCCTGGTGATAGACTGCTCCTCTGAAGCTGCCGACCAGAAGCCTGCCTGTCACACATGATTCACTGCTAAGCTGTTTGGTGAATCATTTTCAGTAGTCCAAGAGGGGTTCTAATCAGGTACGATGGAAGTCTTTCCCCCGACTTTGCCTCTCTGCAAGGGTAAGGCCTTTGAATCATATGCTGCTGGCAGGCAATTTCAAGAAGAAGCAGCTGAATTAATTACTCTTTTTCTGTTTCTTGCAGCCAGCAGAGTGGAGACATTGTGTGTCTTCTGCTTTGGACCTGGAAATGAGAAACTTAAAATACAGGGTGCAAGTAGCAGTATTATTTATAAAGGAAGAGTATTTAGAGTGTCGTATAGTCAATCTCCATGTTACTTAGAGAAGGGAGGAAAGTTCAAGCTAGAAACCTAAGTAATATTTTTCTTTCTGTTTGGACACTATTCTAAATAAAAAGTTATACCTATGATGGCTAACTACTTCGCTTCAGCAAAAGAAATTTGTGGTTTAAAATACATCCCTAGTCAGTACTAATGACCAAAAATTTGTTAGCTGCTGTTGGCTGTTTCAATTTATTCCTTATGAAAGACATATTCTGGAGTGTGAGATGAAAGAGGGCAAACACTTTCTTATTGCCGTTTCTAAGAAAGCAGTAAACATAGTTGAATGCCAGAATAAAGAGAATAAATTTGATTTTTCCTGGTGCACAATTGAATCTGCCTCGTGGCTAAATTATTGATGAAGGTTGTTGTTTTTAACCCTGCTATATTGCCTGTGATGTGGTAAACATAACTTTTCCACAGGTTCTCATCCTGACTGCTGGCCAAATTATATTCTTCATTGTCCATCTGTGGCTGCTATTGACTTAGATAAGAGACACAGTCATATCTCTGCAGGTAGTAATTAGACACAATTTATTTTTGTCCTAGATACATCCTGAGTGGAATATTTTTTCATCCCTAAATGTAAATTCTTCTTCTAGTTTCTAATCAACAGACTGTGACTTGCACACAGAAACAAGAATGGATCAAAGTAAGTCTTCCCCACTTCTCACCGTCCTTGTCTTCTTACCCTTTGATGCATCAGAAGCACATCTTATGTCTATCTTCCTTAGCCTTTGTCTATACAACTGAGTTAGTATGTCAAGGGTAATTGCAAAGGTATGGATTTACTGCACATGTAGGACATCAGTAATCTAAATCCAATTATGCCATTAGTGAGCCTTGGGACACTAGTAGGATGGAGCTGTGACTGCTGAAAACGCATTTCTTAGGTGTGTAGCTGCATCTCCACATCAGGGATTCAGCCATTCAACCTGGTGTGGACAAGCTGTTTTCTGTCACTCTTGCACTTCTCATTGCTTTATTGTGAATTTGTACAAAGTCAATATTTGTTTGTTTTACCAGCCACAGTAAGTTTTACAAAATAGCTTTTACTGGTGATGACAAAAGGGAGGGTTTTTTTTCAACAAAGTCTTTGCTACAGCGATATACTTCTTGTACAGGGGGACAATTCCTTCTGTAGTGCTGCTGGCCACATTATTTCTGATACAAGCCAGGATGACATTTGCCTTCTTGGTCACTGGGGCACCACTGCAGTCTCATATTCAGCTGTCTGTTGATCAGTACTCCCAGGTCCTTTTCTTCTGGACAGCTTTCCAGGCTGAGCCTCGGGCCTTGGGCTGGGCCAGGGACCTGCACAGGTCTGTGGGGCCACCAACATGGACCAGCCCTCTCAGGAGATGGGCCAAGGCACAGAGGGCAGCACAAAAATAGGAATTCCTTTGGCACACACATCAGCTTGGGGCACACTCCATGTACTCTCACAGTGGCTTGCTTACACCTTTGGAGCATTTGGCTACCAGGATCTGATGGCCCCTGAACACACACAGAGGCACCACACATACAGCCTGCACTTTTGCAAACCAACTCTGGCCCTCAGTCATCAGGCCCACCTGCTTCTTTCTTGATCTCAAAGCTCCTGGAGTTGATCTGGCTATAGGTATTTCTCTGGGATGCCAGATCATGGTAAGGTACTTCACAGAGTGGAATTTTCCTTTAAGCAAGGCTGAAGAGCTGAGTATCTTGGGAAACAGGCTCTGTAATGCCAAAGCTGTAGTAACACTGTTTATGTTGGGATGACCATGAATCAACAGCTTCCTTCTCTATATCCTTGAAGAGAAACTAGAGAGTGATAAGGGAGGATCCTCCTGCCTCAGAAGACATCAAAGGCTGGATGGTTGCCTAATTACCCTGAAGTCATCAAACATCTGCAGTAACTGAGGGAAAGGTAAAGGCAGCAGTGAAAGATCGGGACCACTAATCTATTCAAGACCAAAAAGACTTGCCTCGACCCTGCATAGGTGCTAATTTACATGTTAAGTGAGGCTGATTTAAATGTAAAGCATTTAAAGCATTTAAATGTGAAGTATTTAAAGCATTTGACTCCATGTCTCACAGCATCCTCACAGCAAAACTGAGAAAGTGTGGGCTGGATGATCAGGTAGTGAGGTGGATCGTTAACTGGATGAAGGGAAGAAGGCAGAGTTGTGTTCAATGGGGCAGGGTCTAGTTGGAGGCCTGTGTATAGTGGAGCCCCGTAGGGGTTGGTGCTGGGACCAGTACTGTTCAATCTATTCATGAATGACCTTGATGAGGGAACAGAGGGCACTGTCAGCAAGTTTGCTGAGGATAATAAACTGAGGGGAGTGGCTGACACACCAGAAGCCTGTGCTGCCATTCAACAAGACCTGGACAAGCTGGAGGGTTGGGCAGAGAGAAATCTAATGAAATTCAACAAGGGCAAGTGTAGAGTGTTGCATCTGGGAAAGAAAAAAAAACATGTACCCGTATAGGTTGGAGAATGAACTCTTAGAGAGTAATGTAGGTGAAAGGGACCTGGGGATCTTGGTGGGCAGCAGGATGACCTTGAGCCAGCAATGTGCCCTCATGGCCAAGAAGGCCAATGGCATCCTGGGGTGTATTAGAAGGGCTGTGGTTAGTAGATTGAGAGAGGTTCTCCTCCCTTTCTACTCTGCCCTTGTGAGACCACATCTGGAATATTGTGTCCAGTTCTGGGCCCCTCAGTTCAAGAAGGACAAGGAGCTGCTGGAGAGAGTTCAGCACAGGGCCACCAAGATGATGGAGTGGAGCATCTCCCTTGTGATGAAAGACTGAGGGAGCCAGGGCTCTCTAGCTTGGAGGAGACTGAGGAGTGACTTCATTAATGTTTACAAATATGTGAAGGATGGGTATCAGGAGGATGGAGCCAGGCTCAATGATGACCAATGACAGGACAATGGACAATGGGTATAAGCTGGAACACAAGAGGTTCCAAAGAAACATAGGGAAGAATTTCTTCACTGTGAGGGTGACAGAGCACTCAAACAGGCTGCCCAGATGGGTTGTGGAGTCTCCTTCTCTGGAGACATTAAAAACCCACCTGGATGAGTTCCTGTGTGACCTACTCTAGGTGGTCCTGCTCTGGTAGAGGGGCTGGACTAGATGATCTTTCAAAGTCCTTTCCAGCTCTTGAGATTCTGTAATTCGGTGATTCTGTAACTGATCAATAGCAGAAGGAATGATAATTACTAACCAAAGAGTGTAAATTAGGGCAGGATTTTGCTAAATCAAGTAACAGGATAAATAGGTGGAAATTGTTTGTGTGGTGTGCTAGCTTTGTGGCATTACCACCTAGTACCCGCCTCTGCACAGAAATGTAATTGTGCAAATATCTCTATTCTGTGTAGATTGGCTTGTTGCAGACTAGGTATCAGACCTCAGATTGTGGGATAACAACAGAAGCCTTTGGACATGTTTGTAAGAAGAAGAAGCTGAAGTCACTAACCATAAAAATCACAACATATTTTCTGGAAAAGATTTCTATTCTGTAAGAAAAGCTGCATCCACTGTGTCAGAAAGCACATGACATTGTCATCCTTTTTCTGAATACAGTTTTGCAGCGGCTTTCTGATAGTGTCTGTATTGACTTCCATGAAGATGCTCTTGTTTTACTCCAGGCCAAAGGCTGCCCTAGAGCTACAGTTTATGGAGCAAATGTCTGACATACAGACTCTTTTTGCTGTTTTAAACAGCAGGGAAGATTTTTATTCTTTTTTTTTTTTTTTTTTTTTTTTTAAAGTCAGGCTTGTGGTTGATGAATAAAACATGGCTCAATGTGATGCCATTCAGCAAGGGAAGCTGTGGAGTAATTTAAATTTTCTCACACATGGGTTTTGTACGCTGGTGAGGACTCACGGTTGCATTGCTGTAAGTCTTAAAATCTATTACAAAATTGTGAGAATAACAGGGCACATAAGTAACTATCATTAAAACTGAGAATGAATTATTCCTGTTAGAGAATCACAAGCACACTTATTATGTATATTTGCTGCCTGTGGTAGATACTTCTTTCCCTTTCCTCTCCACAAGGTTATCAGTATCTGTGGAAGCTAACAGCAGTAAAAATCCATTGTAGGTTAAAATAATAGTTAGAAAACTTTTAAAGTGTGGTACATTGGCAGCATCACAAAAAACCCAGAAGTTTGCATGTTTTTTATAGAGTGGTTGGGTTTCAGTGGGCTCTAAGTGTATTTCTGAATTGTATGTTTAACCTGCCACATAGCATCAGCAGGCAGGAAGAGAGTCTTTATTAGAGTAGCTGTTTCAGCAGAAGATGCCTTAGATATTGCTCAGAGCCACATTTCCCAGTTTTGTTTTTAATTTTGCAGAAGTTGTGGATAGTATGTCATTGTGTTGGAAGACAGTCTGTGTTGTGCTGCCATTTGGATGAGCTGTCAACTCAACCACAGCTGCTAAAGGCATGTGCAGACTTTTCCAGCACCAAACCTGTTGTAGCACCACATTCAGCAGACTTGAGTGATCGTGTCAGCACATGTATAAAACTAGCAATGGCCTCAGGTGATCAGCCCTGTCTGCTCACTCAGGCATAGACTAAATAATTGATGTTCAATAATATTAGTCTTCTCTTTCTTAATTTTCTTCTTTTTTTTATGACCACTTCTGCTTAAACTTGCTCATTTTGACTTTTAAACACAGTCTTTGGATTGCTGTCAGCTCAGTTACTAGAGATATTCAGGATGTTTATTATTTAGTTGAGGTAGTTTGTGATCTTTTCTGGACACTAGTATACACTGGCAAAGTGTTTATAAATTTATCTAGACTCCATCTATGCAACAAAAGGTCACCTACAACTTTTCACAAGTATGTTAATAAAAAATCAAGGGCATTGGTAACCCCACGACCAAATAATCAAAAAACAACAAA
This sequence comes from Urocolius indicus, assembly GCA_013401255.1. Lineage (NCBI taxonomy): Eukaryota > Metazoa > Chordata > Aves > Coliiformes > Coliidae > Urocolius > Urocolius indicus. The sequence goes on along the minus strand of WBNH01002619.1, from coordinate 32,867 downwards.
TAAATGAGAAAATTCAGTACTGTAATTTTTAAATAGCTAAGTGTTGTTGTGACAGTTGTGAGGAAGAAAAAGATTCAGCTAGACAGAGTGTTCTTTGCTTTATGAGCACTGAGTGGAGATGAGGACAGTGCAATTGGTTTTAACTAGTGTAATTTATCCTGTTAAAATGATTGCAAGATGAGACCTGAGAGAGCATTGTGTGTAAGTGAAAGAAGACTCTTCCTGGGTAAGGTCAAGTTGTGTCTGATCTTCACAAAACAGTAGCGTATATCGTGACTCCAAAGAGTCCCGTCAACTGCCTTTGGGTGTACAAGAGCTTTATATGCCTGTTTGATCTCTGAATCAATCACATTGAAATTTAATACTTACTATCTAATTTAAGTGTTCAGAAGCTTTAAGAAGATTTATATTATTTCTAAGTTTCAGTCCAGAATTTTTCAGTATTTTTAAGTTTTCAGTTCAGTATTACTTTCCCACTAAGTAGTGTCAGAGGTGTATAGAAAAAAAATGCAGCTGCATCTAGCACAAGCCCTGTTTTCATAAGTATTTTTTAAAGAAAAAGAAATAGCTTGAGTGACTGTAGCAAAAAATACATGTTCTTTTTTTAACAAAAAATAACTTCTGAAGTGATAGACTAGTTGTGCAAGAGAGACAGGTGTTAAATACTTGTTAGTTTCTTATTGGATTCAAAAGATGGAGTGTGCAGATCTCTTGTTGCCAACAACTGGAGATGGCCATCACGGGTTGAGAAAAGTGATATCCATTTCACTATTTCACAAGCATTGCCAACATATATTCCTGAAAGACAGAGTGTTTATCTGCAGGAACTTGCAAGCTACTTAAATTCATTCCCTTCTAGATGAATACACATGGGACCTCAAGGTTTGAGGCTTAAACCTCTCCCATACCTGCAACCCACTAATATATATATATGTGTGTGTGTATGTATATATCCATTTGCAAAGTACACACACAGACACTGACACACTTGTGTGTTAGCAATTTTCCTGCCAGTAACATTGAAACTAGATTTTAGCTAATATTTCTTAGTCCTGGATAGGTAAAGGTGTATGTATACACAGGAACATGATTGTCATGCCAAAGAGTAAATTGACCGCAAGACTTGCTGAGGTGACAGAAAACGTTTGATGGCTTTGTTGAGGTCTCATCTCTTTCACTCTACCCAAGAGGTTACTTATCATAGAATCATAGAACGATAGGGGTTGGAAGAGACCTTTAGAGATCATCTAGTCCAACTCCTCTGCAGAAGCAGGTTCACCTATATCAGGTCTCACAGGAACATGTCCAGGAGGGTCTTGAAGATCTCCAAGGGAGGAGACTCCACAACCCCTCTGGGCAGCCTGTGCCAGAGATCCCTCACCTGAACAGTGAAGTTGAAGTAGTTTTTTCTTATATTTCGGTTAGTGAAAGACAGGCTAACTTTACCTCTATTTGGATTTGCAATACGTTGACAAAAGAGTAAACACAATGGGAGGTAACTAGAGAAAGCAAAACAAAGAGAAACTGCAACAGAAATACAGTGATACATCTCATTGTGTCTTTCCAGCAGATTGGTAAGAATCATTTGTTATGTTGTATCTGTAGTCCATGGTATGATTTTTTTTCTCATGTGATGTTATGGTTTATCTTCACTAAAGATACCTTACTGGCAGTACTGTATAATTCTTAATCCTCACTCTTTTCCAGAGGCAAGCTTGTAACCCTCTCCAATGACTTTTTTTTTTTTTTTTTTTTTCTCTCCTTGATTCAGGAAACACACTGTTTATAAGTGTAGTCTCCAGTTCTTCTTCTGCCCCATCCTTGATCCTCTTTAATTCACTTTCTGTCTCTCATGCACTGCTGAAAGAACTCCTGACAAAAATCTATCACGAATAACTCCTTTTAGCCAACACCCAGAACTGCAGCTTCTCAAATTGACTCCCAAGTATCCCGGAGTACCTACACCAGCTCACCATTGAGAGGGAGTACAAATCATTTAAAATCCCTTGCAGCCCCTTCCCTCTCAAGAGAGTCTGCATGAAGCCTTACCTGAGATAAATGAGTAGGTTGGCAACTAAAACTGTAGGTCTACATGACTCTGTTCATTCTTTTCTGCTTGAGTGTATGGAAATTTAAGAGACAGTGGCTTTATGGGCAGCTAAGACAGATCTTGTTACTTCATGAGAAATGCATGGACTTTGTCAAACCCTTGGTCTTCATCAAGCCGTGGGTTGGTTTATTTATATTTCGCAGAAGGAGTGTAATATATGTTATATGAGAGTCTGGACAGAGTTGCTGTCTGGATGTTGGCTTGGTTTAGAAAGCTGGGAAAGAAAAACAAATTAGACGAGAAAAATCAGGATATCTAGGTGTATACAGAATAAAGATCCAGGAGCAGTAATTTATTTCTGCATTGGCTTGACTGTACATGAGAGAGCTCTCCAAGAGAGATAAATAGTGAACTGCCTGCCACTGTGTGTTTTGTATTTAAGTAGTTTCATTTTGGCATACAGCAATGAGAATATGACTGGGCAAAGAGAAAGAGAATTGACTATGGCTAAGAACAAAAACAGGTCTGGAGATTGAAAAATGCTAGACCAGTGAGAATATGATTGTAAAAGACCAGCACTCCTCTTGAGGCAACTAATTCATGGCCATGGCCTCCTGCACCATGCTATTCTTTGCACAGAGTTTGATTTGCAACTCATTTTCCTCTGCTGATGTCTTGCAGAGAAACCCCCACCCCCATCAATAAAAGATGTGGTAATGAGTCACACATTCACTGCAGTCATCACATCCGCAGTAAAACATCAGTCCTCTGACAGTTTACAAGATACAAATCATATCAGTGTGCAAATTAAGGCTGAGACTACATAGTAGGAAAAAAATTATACATTAGATGGTGTAATTGTCTCTGAACCAAGTATTAGGCACTGATAAAGCTCAGATTTTGGTTTATAAGGAAGAGACATATAGGCACGCTGAGGCTGGGAACGTTGGCTCTGCCTTGCTGCAGCACCAACCCTCAGATGCCTTGAGTGTAAACGGAGGAGTTAATAATGCTGTGTTCAGCTACAGTTCCTTCAGGCTTGAGATGAAACAGCTGGGCCTTCCTTCAACAGGTTTCCAAGAAGCAAGTTACTGTTCAAATCTGAAGCAAACTAACAACAACTTTTAATGAACCTTTCCCATGTTGTACTTGTTACCTTGGATGTGCAAAGCTTAAACTCATTTGTAAACTGATCGGCAAACAGCTCTGAAAGCACTTTCCCAGCGGACATCTTTAAGATGATTTATGCCATTTTTGTCTGCGCGTCATGCAGTAGGGAGAGACTACTTTGCTATTTATTTCATTTATGCCATTTTGTTTCTGAGAGGAGAATGACAAAATACATTCATCAGAATTTCTTATGCAAGCTCCCCACAGGCCTCAAAGTATCCTGAGAGGAATCAAGACGCAAAATGAGATAATTATTTCAGTTTTGTATGTTAAAAAGCTTTGTGATTTTCCTGCCTGTAGAAAAGCTGTTAGACTGGTCAAGCATTTTAAAATGCTAGGTATTGAAGAGTAAAAGGATGTGTTCATCAGGAGATGAGTAGCTTGCATACACAGGGTGGATACCTGTTAATGTATCTTCTGGAAAAAAAAAAAAAGTAGTGTGTATGTAGAAGAGCCTGTCATTATTGTTAAGTTTCCTGAATGAAGACTGTTTTTTCTTCTGCCTAAAGTTAGTATTCTTGTGAATGCTAAAATAGTGACAGAGTTGTATCATACCACATGCACAGGTGTGAGTACCTGTGGACACAGAAACAGTTTTTGCTTTTCATTTCCCGTATCCCAGTGAAGCCTTCATGCTTGTTTTGAGGGAATCTGTGTGAAAATGAAGTTTGAGAACAGAATGATAAAATTAGTAGGTTTATTGGTTTGCTGAAAACCTATTATACGATCCAAAGATAATCTTAGTTTGAAAGGCATTGGATTCCAACTTCATAAAATGCAGTTGTGCTATTTCATATGACCTATGTGATTACAGGGTACTGCTACTACTACTACTAATGCATGAAATAATCTGAGACTATTAAACACTCTTTTTCCTTTACAAGATCACAACCTTCTATTGTTTTCTGTGTTAATAAGATCATTAAAAATAGGAGAAGGCATAACCTACTAGGTAGTACTAGTGCTTTCTGGTTTTGCTTTCTCCTGAACCAGGCGGCCTTTTAGACTGTGTGAAAGTTAACTTGTCATGAAAGAGCCTTATATTTGCTTCATGACACATAGCATTAAGGAGTGAATTGACTTCTGAAGGGAGTTAGGCAGGGAGTTGCATATGTAATCTGCTCTTCAGTTAGAATTACTAACATAGAAAAGCTGGATTAGTAATTTCTGGTAACATAGAAATAGCTATCTGTCTTTTGAAAAGTAAATATCTATCTCAGAGAGGAAACAAAGGTAGTTATTGTGTTTCCATGAGTTATGAGAGTGTCCTTGGAGGTTTCTTCCAGTCTGGAGTAGTTTGTTTTGTCTCATGCACACAGCTGTATGTGATGCCAAACTCTGTCTCAGCTGTGGGAGTGAAACAGAGCCAGTCCCTTTCTCACAGTATGTAGTACAGGCAAATTTCTAATTCTTAAACACTAGTGTGATTCAGAGCTAACTTCATTTCTGTGAAATAGGTGTGAAAAAATTAAACTGCTTCCTGCTGTCTCTAAATGATGACCACGTTTATTTTTAAATCAGGCTTTGTAATCCATCCTTACTGCACTCACCTAATCAGTTTTCCAGCAGGAATATTTGTACTTCAGTTAACCAATAGTCTTATTTTGATGCCTAGTTATTGCACTATTTCTTTGCTGGGAAAGCTTTTACAAGAAACACAGGTTTTGCTACTGACTTCAGCGGAGACAAGTCATTACTCTTTATTTACAGGCTGATACAAGACTTCATCTTTCATTGCTACTGTGAAAACAATGGTTAATAGGAATGATTGTGAAGTGGTTGAGGGGACTGATAGTGCAGTGGTAGGAGAATATGCTTCCTGCTGTGTAGGATAGTCTTATTTTCGCTCAGACATCTGTGCATTTCTAAACTAAGTGTTATTCAGTCATTGTAAGAATGCAAAATTGTCAGCTATGAATATTTTCTACTATCCTCATTATCTGTTTCAGCTCTTCAGAATTCCCTGGACCTGAGCAACAGGTACTTGAATAATGCATTGATCACAAACTAAACATATGCTTTTGCTATTTGGTTTCTCAGTACTCAGTTTATACATTGAATCAATCTAGAGAATGCAGACATGGGACTGTATACCCTACACAGTGCTTAGTTTGAAGCATAATTATAAGAAGGTTTCAAATTCCCTTTTCCAGTCTGTCTAAAGTGTCAATTTTTGTGGTAACTCGTAAATCTGAGGAATATTTTTTCTTGCTAATGAGTGAACCTAAGGAATTTGGGGTTTGCAGGAGCCTTGGAAAGTTCAAATACTTGTCACCTTATGTCTAGTTGATCACTCATCTTTCCTCATTCATCGTTTTCACTTTGGGGAAAGCACATATGAACTTTCCCCATCCACATCAAAACCAAGAGTAACACCTGTCATTGTATCCCCATGTCAGAGCAGAAATGCTATTTTTGTACAGCATTTCCAAGCTAACTGGCCATCACCAGTAACATTTCTGTTGTGCCATTTCAAAGTTTTGCTCAGCCAATTATATGAAACAATTAATGAAATTAAAGAACTGTCCTGTTTTTACAGACGTACTTGAACTCCAGCTCCTACTGACATTCATACTGTGTCTCCCACTAAAGCCAGTGGTGAGTTTTGGCAGCTGTAGCTGACAGGTAAACACTGGCATTTACTGATAAGTATACATTTGTTAGAAGGTCTGTGTCGCATCCTACTCAGGCACACTGAAAGCTGAAGATAAGTATCTCACTGCTGTTTTCTTTCACTAAAATAATCTAATATATTGAAATTAGTTTTCTTGGAGATATTTATTACTGGCATTTTAAACTGTGGTTTTGCCTAGCAAATATCCAAATCTTTTTGTGTGCATACATTGTGAAGCCACATTTGCCACATCTTCATCTTCAGGTGATTTTCTCTGTTAGCTCAAATTCATTAGTGCTTTCTGGTAGCAGACTGTGTAGGAAGTAAAATTCAAATTCATAGCCAGAATTCCAAATAATTTACCTATGGTAATTCATTATCTTTTTACCTAGAACTAAGCAAGGAGGTTGCAGATTGTCCCAGTGTGGTACTGTGCTGAGGGAAGGATTTGCTGTTAGCTGTCACTATTAGGAGGTCACAGCTTGGGCTTAGGACCAAATCCTGGGAGAGTATTAGGTTCTGAGCTCCTAAAATGGTCACCAGCAGTTGGTTTGAATGGTGACAACCTCCAGGCAGAGGACGAGGATCCTGAACAAGCCCACACAGAGCAGAATGGCAAATAACCTGCTGAGCCAGCCTGTCCTCTGCCTTAAAAAAAGTGCTCTTCTCCTTTGGGGACTCCTTGAACAAAACTCCTGAAAGGAAGAGCCCATGCTTATTTTTATTCTAAGTAGATCAAGGGGTTATGGTTGTATAATGATACCAGAGGAAGCATCTTTCCTCCTTCCCAGCAGTATGCTCAGTGTTCAGTGCAATCACCTGTGACGTGATGGACAGAAGTTCAGTCCCCTCTCCTGTCTGGTGGGAATTCAAATCTGCATCTTCCATCTTTAAGGAAAGTCCATGCATAGCCCACTGGCTGTACCAGTCCCTGCTGCAAAAACATTTTATACCTCTTGTATAAAGACTGTTCATTATGATGTCAAAATGTACCTGTACAAGTCTCAGAGTAGGATGAGTTCTCTGTTTCACGTGGTGCTTGCTTCATTTCCCTGTGCTGGTGTTTCCAAAGGAGGACAGGTAAAGCTGTTGTTCTGGAATGGCTTCTACATTAGTGATAAAAAAGGAGTGTGGAAAGTTTGAACCCATTTTACATCACTGAACAAAAGATGGGGTTTTTTTTTCCATATCCTAGATGAAAGTTTTGGTTATTGTTGTCAAACAGCAGGAAATTTGTGTAGTGTCTGCACCAGACATCATGAAATAGGCATTTTTGGTGCATTCCTGTTAGCTCAAATCCATCAGAGGGAGAACCCAAAGCACAGTGGAAATGTCCTGCTGGGTTTGACAGGGGTGATGGGGCCCAGGGCTTGGGCTGGGAGCCTGGGCTCCCACAGTCCCCTCTCCTCAGATTCCTGGCCATCTGGAGTGGCAGAATTAGGGATGCTGGAGTGTACCTTTACTTTCAGGAGTCATTGCTGTATCTAATTTCTTCTGAACATGACAGTACTGTCTGTGCTCACCACCACCTGTGGTGGCACCTTGCAGAAGTCCTCCACCATCTGTGTTACATGGTTTCTTGACTTTAGTCTGGAGGTATATGCTGCTTCGATGGAGCCCTGCTGTGCTGGGACAAGGCATTGTGCCTCTGAGCCCATGTGGACATGGAGGCGTTGGGCTCCTGGAGGCATTGATTTCAGCAAGTAAAGCACAGAGGGAGACTTGCTGTCTGTAAGGCGAGGTGGCAGCGTGGGATGGCAGCTGGAGTTGCAATTTTGCTTCTAGGAGTCTGATTTCCACCTCAGGAGCTGATCTTTCTCTGAGCTTCCCCCTGCTCCTTTTCCTCTCTTGAAGGGTGATGCTGTGACTTCTGTCCCTTTTTTCAGCAAAGGGACAGAAAAGACACCAAACATGGCTGATGAATGGTATGGGCCATCATGTGAGGGAGAGAGGACAAGAAATAGCTGTAATCAATATGTTGATAACTAGGCCTTGCTCCCTGTTCAGTCTCACGTGGCTGTCTCACACTGCTCTGTATGCTGCTTATGGGCAGGAGGGAGAATTGAACTTAAACATTTGATTAACTCACTATTTGTTTCTTTCAGACTGAAATGGAATCAGCATGCAAATGCTGTTCTGTATTCTATATTTTTGCACTGACAGCATAGCTATACAAAAAAATATTATGACCCGCTGCTGCCAAAAGCAACTGAATGAATCATTCTGAAACACTCCTGAGCCTGCCTTTGTCACAGTCTCCTATTTCAGTCCCTGTCATGCACTGTGCCTATCATTCATTATAGTTGATGGGTCGAGGGCAGAAAGGTGTCTTTCGTCTCGTTCTCTCGAGAATTTCATTTTGACTGTCTCACCTTCAATCACTGCTAATAGGCCTGCTGGCACAAATTCATAAAGTGGCTGTGAAAAGACAACGAAAACATTTCACAGAGTGTTTTATATTTTAATAGCTAGTTTTAAAAAATGAATTTGCTGGAGCACATGAAGATTGCTTAGAGAGGTTTCTTGTACAAGTTTTTAATTTTTTTTTTTAATTATTATTAATCTTTAAGCTCTTTGCATTCTTGTTACTTTTTTTTTCCTGTCAATTGCTTTAAGGATTGGGTTGTTTGATTGATTAATGACCATTTATCCGATGAACTCATTAGGATAATTTACTGTTCGGTGAGTACTGTGTTAGAGGAAAGAACAAAATAACACTGGAGCTTTAGTATTGTATTTCTGTAGGATGCTTACCTAAATTTTCAACTGCTGTATCTTCCTTGCTTTTAAAGTACCTTGTGGCTGTGATTGTGGCAGGTATTCTGTCACTGCTTTGATGTCCCGCTCTAGTGGTTTTGCCTGGGCCAGGTTTTGGTAGCAGTGGGGACTACAGGGGTGGCTTCTTTAAACAAAGATCTGCCAGAAGCTTCCCCGGTAGCTGACAGGGCTAAGGCCAGTCAATGGACTCACAGCTGACCAAGGCCTGGCCAATTAATGGTTGAAGTAACATCTCTGTAACATATTTGAAAAGGAGAAAATGCTGACCCACTAAACAGCAGCAGCAACAGGGAGTGAGAATGTGAAAACATCTTTGCAGACACCAAGGTCAGTGGCGAAGAAGGGTGAGGAGGGTGCCTAGGCCCTGGAAGAAAGACTCCCTTGTGACCTGTGGTGCAGCCCATGGTGCGGCAGGTTGTGCACCTATAGTCCACAGAGGCCACCTGGGAGCAGAGATCCACTCGGAGCCCATGGAGGACCCCACGCTGCAGTGGGTGGATGCCTGAAAGAGGCTGTGCCTCTGTGGGAAGCTCACCCTGGAGCAAGTTCCTGGCAAGACTGGGAGTCTGTGGGGAGAGAGGAGCTCAGGCCAGAGCAGGTTTGCTGTCAGGACTTGCAAAGTCCATCTGTAATGAACTGACCACAACCCCCATACTCTGTGCTGCTGCAGGGGAAAGAAGGGGAAGAGGGAGGGGTGGGAGTAGGTGTTTTTAAGATTTGGTTCTGTTTCTCATCTCCCTGTTCTGATGGTTCATTAATAAATCAAACATTTTTCTCCCCAAGTTGAGTCTGTTTTGCCCATGACACTAATTGCTGAGCTCTCTCCCTGTCCTTATCTTGACTGACAAACCACTCGTTACTTTTCTCTCTGCCCCCTGTCCAGTTTAGGAGGGGGAGTGATAGAATGACTTGGTGGTCATCTGGCACCCAGCCAGGGCTAAACCAGCACACCTGTAAAGGTTTTGACAGGAGCATAGTGGATAACCCAAGTGAGGGTAGAACTGGTGTACCATTCTTAAGGTTTTTAGATTGCATTTACTATCATTTTCTTGTGTAAAGGGGGATTGATGATCTGGCTCCCTGACCTCTCTATGCCACTAAAATATCTATCTGAAAAGCTAGAACTGACAATCTAGTCCAGCTGAGATATACAATAGTGAGGAAATTTTAAGTATTTCAGTGAGTAGTATTCATACAACTGTAATTAAGTATGAGGTAACAGATGCATTTGGGCATCTTTAGGAAATACATTATTTGTTTTGGTTTTATCATTGTTATCTTACAATCAGCTATAAAATAAGTATCAAGTGATCAACTATCCATAAATGGAGAGAGCTCATTACATTAGTAGTCTGAGTTACTGTTTGCTTTATGTTGCTCTCATTTCTATAAACAGGCGGGAAACATGATTTTGGATAACATGGGAAGAGGAGGTTTTAATGCATTCTGGAACAAAGGCAGACAGCTCTGCTGGTATCAGTATAACCTGTGATTTGGTTTGATTTTTTACATCTACATGCCATTTTTTTTTCCAGAAGTAGTCATTTGTGATTGTGCAAAACTGGATCAGAAAGATGCTATTAAAACACTGTTGCAGGCTGATCTTTGGCAAGGTTGACAGATCATGCTGCATGACTCTTGCGAGATATATCTTTTTAGGCATGTTTTATAGTCTCAACTTGGGATGCCTGTGGCTCAATGCGATTGTCTTGTCAAAATCAGAAGGCACAATGAAAATAAAATATGGATCTGTGCATACATTCCAGAGTGGTATGTAAAACTTAAATCTTGTTTGAAGAAAGTTTTGTTAAATAATTAGTTGCTAAAGATTGTTTTTAAGATGACATCAATGACTTAAGTAACAATCTCTATTTCATTATTTGTTCAATTTTCTTATAATTTATTTGCTTTGAAACAAAATTTGTTGACTAAAGTGTCACCTTTTCATGCTGTTTTTTTTTTCCCTCTGGATTACAAGATTAGGATTTGTTTGGGGGGGGAAAAACATTAGAACATTTTTATGCTAGACTTGATGAAATCACTGCCTGCAACCGTCAAGATAAAAACGACTTGAAGACAGATCATCTTGTTATAGGAGGCTTGCTTCAGCAATCTGGAACTTACAAGCAATTTAGTTATGTCAAAGTATTAAACTTTCTTTTCAGTTAAGACAAGGTGTGAAATAGTAGATTAAGTATATTTTATCCAATTTTAATGATGATTATTTTTTAATTAGTTGCAGTAACAAGCAATAAAGAAATTATGTTAAGCATTGTAGTTGATGAGTTCAGAGATTAAAATGCTTACCTCATGACAAATGGAAGTGCTAATTGAACCTTTATCCTTCATGTCATTGTTTTCCAAGGGAACTACAATACTGCAGTCATTTTGCCGTCTCTGCTCCTGTGCTTTTGAGTATTGGAGTTGCAGCAGCCTAAAGCAAGCCCTTGACACAGACAAGAAGTGGACAGGGGCTTCTCAGAACCCTCTCTACAGCCCTGGTGCTGTGTTGTGCTGCTTGCTGATGCAAATAGAGCAGAGCTCCTGCCACATGTGCCACGCTGACTTGCTGTTCTGGGTGCCTTATCCCAGCAAAGGGATGGGTTACTGAAGTTTTACCCACATGTGGTGGACACTGTGTTGGTGGCATTTTTAATGGTTTCTTTTAGGTACTTGCAAATGAAAACAAAAAAGAAGATATGTATAATGAATTTGCCTGCCATATAGGAAACTCAAGAGCCTCAACATACAGATTTGCTGATGAAAATATATGCAGATTAATTAGGGTCCTCTTTGGACCATAGTAGAAAAGCTAGCAAAGCCTTTCTAAATATGTTTTTAATTTTGACTTCAGAAAATACTGATCTCTGAATACCTGTTTTTTTCAAAGTCTGAGAAACTGAAAATATGAGGCAGGTCTTCTAAGTAATTGCATTGGAATAGGGTGTAGCATGCAATTATTTTCCTTCCTTAAGTTATGTGAGTAAAACCTCATCTCTGCTACATCCATCTGACACAGAAAATAAGCCCACTCTTTGATTTGTACAGGAAAATGCGGATTCTGCCTGTATGGATAACGGAAGTGATGCCTGAGTCTATATTTATCTAGACTTAGCAGTCATTAAGTTGCTTTATCTTGTCATGTGAAATTATCTGAGAGAATTTTGCTGAGAGAGATATAGGCAGAGGTTAAAATCTCAGGAAAGCACCAGACCACCACTTCTAGCATCTTCCACACCCCTCACCCCACATTTCTAATCTCACTAATGGTATCATGACCGTTCCAGCACTTAGAGAGTTTGTAACTGGAAGGAAGCACAGAGACAAATTCATATATTCGGGCATGGACAGTGCAACTTCTATTCTGGTTCCACTGGAAGGAGCTCAAAATGAATTATTCCTGTCCTCTTCCATTAAGCATTCCTCTGCTTAGTAGCATAAATGTAATTAAGATAGTGGGCCTCATGACTCTTTTTAACAGAATTAGATCTCATGACTCACTTGGGCATTATCTGAAGAAAGTCTCCTTATACAAAGTGACTCAATCACTAAGATTGCTATCTGGCAGCATGCCAAGATATTAGGACCCAAAGACCTAGCACTTAATCTGATTCAGGGACATCTTTAATATTTTCTGAACGTATACACAAGCCTATTCCAAACCTCTTTCTCTCCAAAAAAAGAAGTTAAGACATTATTTTAGGCACACCCTGCACTCTGAGATGTCTTAAGGCATTATCGATCCTTTTAAAGTAATTTCATTTAATTCTGAAACATTTTGCAAAATTTCAGATGAAAAAATAGTGCATACAAATCAGGACAAAGTTCAGGGCTGTGAGAAGGTCACTAAGCACTGGAAGCCAAGGTTACCATCAATTCCATTGGTTTCATAATTTTGGGGTATTTTTTCTTTTCTTGATCTCACAAGTGAGTAAAAGATTTGGGTCAGACTAAATATCCGTTGTTCAACCTCCACCATAATATTCAGGTGCTAATGCCTATGTTAACGTGGCGGGAAACATGAAGCTTTCTTGTAATATGCTTTTCCAGATTCTGAGTGTGACTAGTAATAGAACATCTTGGCCTGAAGGTTGTTTATATTTAAAAATATACCAGTGGATTGATCTTCCCTGAATTGATTCAACCATTTCGGATCCCACTTTAAGCTTTTATATCATTCAGAATACATTTATGTATGTGCCAAAAGGTAACCAATCTCTTGGTTTAAAAACTTACATTTGCACATTTAATGAGTATTTTGTAGTTCTTTTGTTGCAAGAAATAGGAAATAACTGTTTGCTATTAATTTTTACATGTTTTTTTTTCACGACTTTTTGGCCCATCTGACCCTCTTCTCCCAGAGATCCGTGTTCCAGTCTGAAGAACCATAGCATATTTAGCCCATCTCCCAAAAATGAACAACCAACACGTGAAGACCCACAGTTTATAGCTGCTGCAGAAACCTTGGGATTGTCCAGAGAGGAGTTTGTCTCTCAGTGAGAGAAGAAGAAAAGCTTGATAAGACTTGCCATGACCGTATTCCTAAAATCAGTCATTTATGTCTGACCTGAGATGATTCTTGCATACAAAAGGCCTAATTTTCAATTATGCTGATTTGTTACCAAAGCCAATGGTGTAAAGAGGAAGTGAAGGTTCTCCTTATACCTCTCTAGAGGTGTCTGATATGACTTTGTCTGTCCAGTTGTAGATATCTAAGCTTAGAAATGCTGGCCAAGATTTTAAGTGTGTTCTTCGTGTTACAATTATTGCTACAGTTTATTATTTCTGTACTGATTGCCAGAAAGATGATATTTCTGCCCTGTAAAAGGAAGAAGGAATAGTTAATTATATTAGCACAATGAATCACTATCAAAATAGCTTCTATAAAATACAGTATTTCTCATAGTGATAAATGCTAAGCAATGCCATTCTTTGTTCTAGCCTGACAGAGGTAAACGTATTTCATTTATGGTAAGTCACAGAACTTTATGGAACCTCAGTGGATATAAAAGAATATAATAATATAATAATAACTATTTAGTGATTGTACGAGATCCTTCTAATTAATGGAGTTTTGTCATGCACTGGTGCTGAAGTTACTTCATAGCCTTAAACATTTAAACATCTTAAACATAGTCTTCTAGTCTTAAACATTTGACAAAAATTTTCATTTTCTAGAAACACTGTTTCCTTAGGGTTTAATATAAGCAACAACTGAATGAATGTGTTTAGGAAAACACTGACTGCTGTCCATGACAGCTGTTTTAGAATGTGTAGTGCACCAGAAGACACTCACCTACAACTTATGAACAGATCTGCCTGTAGTAGTAAGACTCTGTTAACAGACTTAGGTGTTAGGCCTGCACTTATCCACTGCTGAAATAGGAACAGCACGACAGGTGGCTTTGTGCTTGAAGTAAATATCAAGAACTTTAAAAACAGTAATAATAATTAAATTCTGTCTTCACACTAAATTCTGGCTGTAGGAACCTCCTGGACTGTATGTGCTTGGCTGTGGGGCTATCCCAGCAAATTTCAGGGTGGTTGAAGTCCAGGGATTGTGATCGTGATCGTGAGGCAGCTCTCAGCTGTTCGTAGGCAGCCTCATCCACTTTCTCCTTCTGATCAGGTGGTCTGTAGCAAACTCCTACAACAGTATCACCTACCTTACGCTGCCCCTTAATTTTCACTCATAAGCATTCAACCCCCCCCTCATCCCCATCCAGGCAGACCTCAATGTACATTAATTGCTCCCTCACATAGAGAGCAACTCCACGTCCTTGCCTTGTTGGCCTGTCTTTCCTAAACCATACATAGCCCTCCATGGCTATGCTCCAGTCATGCCAGCTGCCCCACCACATCTCTGTGCCTGCAATGAGGTCGTAGCCCTGCATCCGCCCCCACATCTCCAATTCCTCCTGCTTATACCTTATTCTGCTTATTATAAAAGGAGTCTATTGTCTAATGCAGTAACATTTGTTTTTCCCCTTCATGAACACACTGAATAATTACATAACTCTGGACAAGCAGCATAATCAGTCAAAACTTTTGGTTGCTTTAAATGCAGTAGCCATCTGAACACACTGAAAAAATTCAACCCAGTGGGTGGTTTAAATGATTACATTTGCAATGCCTTTGGCCACAAGCTATAGCTAGTTTTGTTTTCCACACACTATTTTGACTTAAACGCTTTCTTTGCAGGGCCCATAATAGCTGTGTTAATATGGACATTTTTTAGAGTTAAGTGTTTAGTTTTCTGCACCAATGAGTTTGACATAATGAAACCAGAATCATGGTTAACCAGGAGGCAGCAGTGCATGTGAGCAGGCATCTTTACATAGACCTTTGGCAAAATTTTCTGTAGTGTTCCTTAGCAAAGGGGTGGAAGGTGGAAAGGTCAAAAACCTGCTACTGGACAGCTGGGCCTCCAAGGTATGACTCTCTCCTTGGTGTAACAAAAAGCTTCCCATGAACTGTGCTGAGCACAAGTACAGCTGGTTCATCTGTCCTCCTTTCTGCTCTGCTGCCAATAATGCAATACAAGAAAGTATTTTGTGCTTTTGTAAAATAGACACACACACACACACACACACACACACACACACACGTATCTTTCAATAACCAGGACTTCCTTTTAAAAGAAATGCAATAGAAATTAAGCTTCTCTCACGCTAATGCTCTCTCACTTCTCTAATTTTGACTTCCTGAAACATTTATTAATTTTAATTTCTTATTTTTCTGTGCAACATGTGGTCTTTGCTGGAGAAATTAGTCTGGTTCCGATTCAAAAGCTGAACTTTCCTTATCTGAACAACATCCATTCAATCTGACAGATACACTGCTTTATTAAATTACTTGAAGACACTGACAAAGCCCATAACTATGAATCTTAATCTTAAGGAGCTCAGTTCTAATTTGTACAATGGCTTCCACTAGATTAGCACAGAGAAAAGATAAAGTGCAAAGCTACTTCTGTGTGCAAGCTAGGCAGTGCACAGCAAAGTTGCAAATCAATAAAGGCAGCAGAAAGTCTGCTACTCTCCTTTAGGCATTTACTCATGGAGTGAAGGCATTTTTATCATCAAGTTAAATGGGTTCCAGAGAAGCCTTTATTTTATATGGGATTTTCCCTTTCAAGGAAGAGCGATTTCATTGTGGAAACAATACTTTTCTTCTTTCTCTTGGTAGAAAAAAAGAGTATAGCATGCTTATGAATGTAACAATAAATTCTTGTGATTTGTTTTGGATTCTTCATAAGAACAGTTCTGCTAACAGAGAAAGCGAATACATGGTTTTCAGATATTGGTCAACCAGAAGACACCTCTACCTTTGTGAGGATTTCAAGACCTGTTTGTCATCAGGGCATTCATACGCTGTATTCTGTGGGATTGTCCAATAAAAGGTTTCCATAGATAGGCAGGTATTAGGCAGTTTGTACCATTTCTTATTTAATTTACAAGTCACTATGAATTTCCGTTTTTCCCTTTATAACATCAAGAGAGTAGCTCAAAGTCACATGCAGGTTCAGAAGATACTCTGTGTGCTTGAATCCTCCTGCAGTACAGAAGCTGTTATAGAACTTGACTTTTGGTAAATTCCACTAGAGAATAAGCTTAGTTTATTTGATTACAATTGCCATCGTGGGGCAAAACCGAGCAATTTAGAGAATTAAACTGCAGCTGTACAGAAATGTCAGGAGTCCATTTAGGGCTTGCCAAGTTTGATTCTTTTGGTAAGAGAGTGTTGTGTGCCAAATGAACATAGGAGTAGCCTTCTGATTGCTTTCAACTGTACACTGTAATTTCATTACGGTAACCTTGAATTTGGAATTGTTTCAGTTCCTTACAGGCTGACTAATCTCCACTACTCTCCATTACTCTATAAAGGGTCAAATCTTGCACCTCTCACTTATTTCTCCCTTACATGAAATTCCCGTGGACATTTAGATCACACATTTTTACTCACGACAGACAATATGTCCATGGATTATTCAAGTGAGTGACCAACATAGCCAAATTAAAGGACATAATGGCCCTAAATTCATGCATTTTGGATTGACCTCTGCATACAGCAGACTGGAGGGCAATGCTGTTTTAGAAGACTCAACTTCCATCACCCAGAGTGAGAAGACAGCACAGCTGCTGTTTCAGGTGCTCTACAGCACTCCCGTTTGGCTGCAAACTGTATGACATAGTTGGTGCAACGAGCATCGTGACTGTAGCAGGTTTCTGAGGCACAAGAGAAGACATTTAAGCTTTTCTCTTTTGTCTGTGAGCCATGATTCTATTGTAAGCCATATCCTGAAGTTTTATATTTTCAGAACATTGCCATTGTGTGTGCCAGTTCACTGTGAGCACATAAATTATTCACTAATATGTTATGCAGTTTGAAGAACAGTAACATTTTTCTTTTTTTTTTTTTAATAATTGAATTGGAAAAGTACTGTATTAAATGCTTAACCATTAAATAGAAATAGAGGGGAGACAGTGGCTACAGAGTTGTAATCCATCACCTGTATTTAAGTCTGAAGCAATTATATAGAATGTCTAGGACAATGAGGATGTAACAGACAGAGGACTATCTATCATCTATATCTATATGAGGATGTAAGGGAAAGATCCTAGTTTAAAAAGCACTTCTCTCTGAAAAGGTTTGGGAAGTCAACCACAGTAGTGACCACTTTGTTATCTGCTTGACCAAAAGGGTCTGCTTGACTAAGCAGGGGTCATCACTGTCTTTTCTACCGAAATATGAGTTTTACTGAACACTTCCTGCACCTTGTTACTAATACAATGAAATATATCAAATCAAAGGATGTCACACAGGGAAATCATGTGACAATGTGATGTCCAGAGCTCTCACAGTGCCTCTAGAGCAATCAGTGACTTTTTCATAGGCTTCCACCTATGTGTAAGTGTGGAGTGATAGTCTGTGCTTAAACACTCAAATCAGTGCCATCATCTCTTCTTTCTACTCTGCAGTGTGTTAGGATTAGCCATTGTAACCTCCCCTAGCATGGAAGCCAGAGGGTTGATATTTGTTCACAATGAGCTGCCTCGGCAATGTGTTGTTATGAGGCAGCACATCTGTGCTGTGGATGTTATGTTCGTCACAGTTGCTGCTTTCCTTGATGATTCTTTTGGCTGGGATGATACAAATTACACTGGGGAGTGGCTATCAATTTGCACTAGAGAAAAGTAAACAATTTATTTGACTTTTCTAATAATCCTAGAGAGCTGTTTGCTTTTTTTTTTTTTTTTTTGTATGCCACCTCTCAGTTATTTTCCTACATCTAGGGAGAAAATTTCAAGGAGAGAATCTCATCCATCTTGTCCTGAATCTGCCAGAATGCTGTAGATGGCTGTGCTACTTGGTGTTTCTAGGGCCAGATCGAACTATTGATTTTTTTAAGTGGAATTCCCTGTTGCCTTGAACAAATTCTACAGAGGAAAACCTAATGGCATAACTATGGCCCTTGTAGATGAAGAAGATCTGGTTTATATGACATTTTGTTTTGGTTTACAATCTCTGATTAAAACAGTTCTTTGTTAGTATGCATTACTTTACCTTACTTTCAAACTTTTGGTAGTAATGTAGTTGAGAGAGGAATGTCTCAGCTTTACATTATGCAACAAATGGATTACTGCTGTTTTCTTTAATAAATAAAAAAATTACTTAGATAATTGTTTTAGCTTGTCAGCTCAAACGTTTGACCCTTGTAGTCTCTATGGCATCTTGGAGAAAGAAACTCATGTGGGAACCTGCATTGTTTCAAAAGAAGAATGTAAACAGCTACTCCCGTATCTCTGTGCAAAAATTATGCAGTATGCTCTTAACCACTGGTGATTTCTCAAGGTTAAGCAAGGAAGGTGATGCTGGCTGTCTGAATCCTAGGCTTGATGTTCAAATGGGGTTCCCACACTTCCCACTCTGTTTTGTAAAAGAATAACCTCTAGAAGAAATGGAGGGATTTATACCAAGGGATAAGCTGTATGCTTTACCTTTATAACAGCTTGTGGTCCTACCAGCATGACTGTACCCCAGATGATACTTTATCTCTTAGCTCGTAGGGTGATGAGAGGCTGTGTCAAACAATAAAATAACAGTAAAGATATGCAACCCTCCTTTTCACTTCAAATGCTAATCTATAATAAATGCCAGGAGGGTGGAAATACAAGACAAAGAACATGTATATTAATAGTTTACTTTAAATACAGGATTTCAAAATAGTGAGCTGCCGATCATGAATGAACTGTTTCTTCTCTTGGAAAAGAGAAAGCTTTCCCAGCAGCTTATTACAGGAGCATATGGTAGTTTGAAACCTCACTAAACTAGAAAGAGATTGGACTCTGTCCCATTAAAGTTTTGTTACAGAGATTCCAAGTTTTGCACCCACAAAATTAAGGTCAGGAACTACTTTACTACCTTTTTTTTTTTTACACCAATCTATAAATGGTTTTATTATTATGTGTGCTACTGGCAGCCCTTTTCACTGTTTAGTCAGAATTATTTCCCTTTGTTTGCCAGTATTCTAACAATTTCAGCATTCCATTTTCATTCTAACCTCCCCCCACTCCCCACCCCCCCAGCCCTGCCACTCACTACAAAGATTCATTTCACTATTTTATTTACTTAAACTATTGCTGTATCATTTTATGTTTCTCTTCAGGCTATTTGTGAATGTTTGTGCAAAACTTGGTCAGAGGGAAAGAAAATGTTTTGAATACTTTCAGCTCGAGGAAGAGGAATAAAATGCAGAACCATCATGGTTTTTGATGGATTGGCTGATCTTATTCCATGGTTAACAGTAGCATACTGTGATTCTTCTCTACAGTATTGAGTATATTCTTCTAGCAAAGAAAAAGGGTCTCATAATTTCTCCCTTAGCAGCACTGAACATCTACTGAGCTTTCTTTTGCTCTCCCTATTTTTCTTTTTAGGCAAGCCTATGAGAGAAAGAGCTTGCTTGCTTTACAATCAAATTGAGCCTGTTCTTTGAAACTGGCATTTCTGCTTTAAAGAAAGAGAAAGAAGATTGGGTGGTTGAAGATAACTTAAGACTTAAGGATGTGGTCTCCACTTTTGAGATAGGACACTGTAATTTTGTGTCATTGAAAAGATCTTAAGAGAAGGTTACTCAGCTATCAGGATAGGCATTTCCATTGAGACAGTTAGCCAAGTTGCTAATGTGACCTGTGGAGGTAAAAGTGAAGGCACAGGTAGGAGGAGAGGCAGAGACATTTGTGTAACCACTAGCAAAGCCATCACAGGAACACTTCAAGATCTTAATTTTGAGAGTGCTGCTGAAAAATTGAAAAGATTTAAAAGGAATCTAAACCGTAGTCTGGAAAACAAGTAGAAACCTGAACACAATTAGCTTAAATTATTCAAGTTACATATGTGATTTCTTCCTTGCCTAAAGATACCTACATGTGGGAAAAGCTTCAGATAACCAACAGCTCTTGCATGCAGCACCAGAAAACTCAAGACTGGGACCTTTGCTAGGCAAATCAAGATTTTAAACAAGCTGCAGATCTTTTAAATGGTGAATATCACCTATATCCTGGGGCAATTCAAAGTAGATGTGATGTATTCCCATTGCTAGAAAAATCATGGCTGGATGTGTTTCTGAAGTACTTGATTCAGATTCAGCCAACGTTCATAGCTAATACAGAAAACATTAGGTGAAGTTCTAGTTCCAGGAGTTAGACTAAAAGATTAATGGTTCCTTCTGGCTCAAAGATTGATGAGGCTTTGAGAAAGTCCTGTATTAGTGAAGAGGGATACTGTCAGCAGCATTGACTTTGCTGAAAGGGGAATTACCACAACACTGATTTGTATTTCAGTATTATTAGGCCTTTTAGCCAAGGAATATCTATAGTTTCAGATCCATGACTGAAGACAGATGCTTCTACTCCTTTTAGTCCCAGCCTCTCTTCTATCTATGTTGTATGATGAGAGAGGCTATAGGAACTTCCTGACAGTTGGAGCTGGATGACAGCAGAACTCTGTTCATCTCCATTGGTGGCCTGAAGCATGTGACTTGCTGCATAAGTTTCTCCTCACTCATCCATACATTCCCCATATGACCCTGTTTACCAGCTCCGCTCTGACAGTTTGCTGTGGAGAAGGAAGGCTGATGCCTCTTGAAGCCAGGAAGACCAGGAAGGGGTAAAGGAGCAAACTATAGTGAAAAGTATGTCCAGAGAGCTTAGTCCAGCTCTGGTGAGGGGAAGTAAGGAGGTGCAGACAGGTGGAAGCACAGGAGAACTAGGCAACTAAGGGCTGGGCTCCTCTGTGAAGCACTCCTGAAGCTAGTATGCAAACCAGACTGATTAGAACCTCATAACTTTGTTATTATTCATTAACAAGACCCAATAACAGGAGCTGGAACATTCCTAAAAGCTAACAATACTGTGGAAGTAGGTGCATGCATATAAAACAGTCCATGGAAGGAGTAAGACCTTTAAATCAGGTTTGAATGAGTGTGGTGCTTTCAGGAGGAGCCTCCTTGGATGCAGTGTTCAAAGCTTCTTTGCTGGGTCAGTGTACAGCCTGCTAGCTGGTCTTAGCTCTGAGCTTGGCCCAACTGAGCAGATCTGAAATGGGCCAGGGACCTGGAATCTCAGATAATAGGTAATAGCTTCACCAGGACTAATGTGCAAGGATTGTAAAGAGACTGAAATAGTCCCAAGCTCATTTGTACTCAGAAAATAATCTCCCATTCTGATTGCATCTACTAGCAGAGTTACAGGATCTTCTTGTTCCTGGCGTTGGATTTCATCTCAGAGTGAAAGCCAGTGGGCATTGCCTGTGAGTGGAGAGAGTTGTCTCTATACAATACAGTTACGCTATAAGGGCTTTTTCCTAATTTTCCTAACTAATGGGCAAGCTTTTCTGAACTTACATATCTGTGGACATAAAAAGTCACTTAAGGTTGTAAACAAATTTTGATTTAGAGTCTGGATGCCTTGATTCAAAGAGCTTCCCATTAAAACAGAACATAGCAATTATGTCATCTCCAGAAACAAATTATGTTCACCTTGTAATTTGATTTTTATTTTATGTTTTACAGTTACCTCCTTTGGCTCTGAGTCTTTTTTTTTTTTAGTGGAAATACTGACAATATGTAATGGCTCATAACAGCGTTATGGAAAGCAGTTCAAAATTTTCCACTCCTTCTGCCTTTAGTCATCTGAACTCATTCACTCATTGTCTTTTGGCTGCAGACAAATATCAAGTCACATATAACCATAGCATATTTGTGCACACCTGGGAAACATTGAAAAATCTTCTTATATGAGTGACAGTGATTTTTAGCCAAGCTGAACCTCATGCATATGGAGCATCTGACAGGATGAAAGACTTCTAACACTTAAAGCTTACCAGGGGTGTTTTTCTGATGTCCTTAGAGGTTTTGTGTGACTTATCCCACCCTCTCTGTGAATTCCTTCTCTGACTTCTGCACAGCTAATGCAGATTGGTTCCGGAGATGACTCTATGACTCTCATCGGGATAACTCCTCCTAGTACTTCCTTGCAAACCAGGTAAGGGGAAAAGAAATAGATTTCATTGAAAACCCTAAGAATTGCCTTTAAAAGAGGTCCTGTTACAAATTAAGCCAAAGACATTCTACCACCTCTGTAGGCAGCACCAACTTAAGAATGGACAAAGCTGCGACAAACAGGAATTAAACACTGCTTCATTCTGAATTTAGAGAAGTTGTCTCCCTTCACTTCCAAGTTGACAGACAGTTAAAACAACTACTGCTTTAATTTTTTTATTGTCAGATTTCAAGATAAAGCTGAGCCTGGTTATCTGTGTTAAAAATAGAAATCCATGTATTTTCAGAAATATAGCAAATTCACATTATTGAATTATAGTTATGCTAGTTTTGTATTTCACTCTTCTCACTTTATTAAATAAGAAGATGAACACTTTCAAATAGGTGATTTTAATCTGTATGTTGGTCTTCAGCATCAAGTGTAATTAAACTACAGTAAAGGCTGACACACTTTTTCAGTAGCCTACTAAGGAAATGAAAATAAAACCCCCTCTCTAAATTTCTATAATTTCCAAAAAGCAATGATGTTTTCTGAGGTTTTGTTGCTGTGACTCCACATGGAATGTGGGCCTCCGTGTTAAGATTTGTGTTGGTAGAATTCTGTTGAAACAAGGAAAATATTGACTCCTGACAACATTGTAATTATATGTATTAACATTTAAAATTCTATTAATGCCCCTACAGCTAGGAGCAACACTTGAAGCTATATTTGTGAAAGTACTGTTGACTCAATGCCAAGGAAGATTGTTGCAGTGCAGCATGCTTGCTTGCTGAGTAGAGTGAGACTGAGAAGCCTTTTTTATCCTGTAAGTCCTGCTCTGCTACTTAGCATGGGAGCATTGAGAGCTGCCACATTTGCTGTGCTGCCTGACAATTCTTCTTCTGCACATCTGCATTCCTGCCTGGCTCAGCAGGACAAAGACTTCACAGGAGACAAGCTGGGAGCTGAGAAAGATTCATTCTTCTGCCTATATACCTCTGAAGGGATTGATCTGATAAGGATTTTTATTTAAACTCATAGCATGTTCCCACAGGCTTTTTGTAAATTGCAACCATGACTACCTTTTTCTTTTGTTAAAAAAAAAAAAAGAAATATAAAAGAAGTAGGCATCGTGTTCTTTTTTCATTAACTTGCCAGTGATTGGACTATTTGCCAAGACATGGGAGGATTTCTGCCTTTTGAGCAACTCCCCTTCAAGCCTGAGAAGGTTCAGGCTTATGTGTCCTATCTCCTAGGAGAAGCTGTAAGATTAAGCTAGGTCATGGCATCATCAACTCTTTACCTGTTGGAAACAGGCCTCTTTGCTGAAAACCCTCTGCAAGATTCGCTGGGTGAACAGAAGGAAGCTCTATGGCTGATGTCTAGGACAACCACCAGACTGGATGGATACTTAGTTCCCAGATTTGGAAAAAATGGGAAAAAGGACTTGAATAAGGGGAAATTTGAGCCAGTATGACTGCTTGCCTTTATTTTGGGCTGATTCAGCAGGAACCAAAAACTTTTTTAGTTTGTTTGTTTACTAATTTCTCACATGCCAATCAATTAAATACATAACATTTGTGCTTTGAAGTACAGAAGAGATTGTCTCAACAGCTGGAGGAGAGAGTAAGTCTTTTGGACTTCACAAACATCTTTGCAAAAGAGAGCAAAAGGACCAAAGGAGAAAGTGGCAGTCTACATGCCAATAATTACCCAGTCAAGACACAGGAGTTTGCACAAGCTCTCCTTTTGCCAATGAGGAAAAATAATTATGAAAAATGATAGATATTTGTTTGACTAATTATTTAAAGTGCGTAGGGGAGAATTCAGACCTCCAGCTTCAAGGTACTTGACTATCTCCATACTAATAAATGTGATGTACCTGATGCTGTTCTCTGCACTGAGGCCAACTTGCAAAGCAATACTTCAATTACACTGTTAAGTTCTCTCAGTCTCTAAAACAAAGTGTTTGAGAAGCTGGGTGATAACAATCTTAAAGACCTTTCAAAGACTATCACCAATATTATCACATATGACAGAATAGGGGAGGTCTGCAGAGGAAGACTGGGTGACACTCAGGATCAGAAGAAAAAGTTGTTCCAGTTATCAGTGATGTGACAGTCTGCATAGAAATTTTAAGCAGTGAGGGTACACAGAACAACAGTTACTGTGCATGAATGATCATCTGCAGTTCAGTTTGTGTCTGAGAATGAAGTTATAGAGTGAAGTGTTGGAGAGGAAGAAAAAGCACACAGCCAGAGGTTATGAGGTCTTCATAAACAGATGAACTAGGAAGAGAAATATCTTCTAAACAACATGCTGCAAGATGATTGCAAAGGAAGGAAGAGAGAGATAGCAGAGCTCATGCTATCAGGAAGCACTTGGCAGACCACACTGCAGGCATCTGAATGGATGACGGAAGATGGAGATGGACCCTAATCCAGGAGAGGAACTGCCATCTCTGTGGAAAGCTACCATGGGAAGTCAGTCTGGAGAGAGGAGGGAAGCGTCAAGATGATTATTATAGATTGTGCTCCCACTGAGTTTAGCAATCAAAGGGAAAAAGAAAGAAAGGGACAAGCTGTCAGATTAATAGAGGGGTGGGATTGAGCTATGTTTATAGTGTAAGTAGAAGAAAGCAGAGATGACTGAGAAAAGGAGTGTGGTAGGGGTGTCTTCAAGGAAGATCAGGTTGGAGAAATTTGAGGCCTTGTCTATAAAGGGAGAGAAATGGCAGGAAGAGGAAGAAAGGACCTGAGGATCAGTTTAGAGAACTGTACCACTGAAAGTGTTTGTCCAGCTTCAGCGAAACCAGTGGTGTAGACTGATGTAGTTATGAAGATAACAGAACTGAATTTGCTGCAGGGGACTAGGATTTCATGTGTAATGTACAAACAGGTGCTGTATATACATGTGTCGGGTCCATGGGTAAGGCCTAACAGGGAAGGAATGAGACAAAATGGTTGGGAGTGGAGGCTAATGAAGCATGAAGATCATCAGACACAGTATTTATATAAAGAGGGGGGAAAAGAGTAGAGGAAAAATAGGGAGCTGGCTCTGCCAGTTCATGAGAAATCATGAGTGAGCTGATGCTGAAGGGATGGCCAAGAGGAGAGGTTTAGCCACAATTAATTTAAAGAAGCAGCAGTGCTGTATGTAGGCCAGCTGGAGCACTGAATCTTGATGAAATAAAGATCTGGGGAAAGATGCAGGCGAAGGGAGTTAGACTGGGGACTTGGAAATGCTAAGGATTAATATGAGGAACTCGAAAGACAGAAAGTGAGGAGAGGAGGAGGAGGTAGCAGTTCCACAAGGAGTGGGTTGATGGTGCAGACTTCCTTTTGGATCAGCTGCTTTAGTTACCAAGGCAAGAATCTTTTTTTATCCTCTAGGAACTTTACCATGGAAGTCTTATTTAACTCCATAATAATATAATTTTGTGCTCTGTTAGCTTTATAAGCCTCAGTAGAGAATCATGGGCATCCCTTCCACACAAGCCAGTATTTCTCTTGCTGTTAGTTTAATGCTTATGAAGAGCCCATAAATTTGTATTGATCTTTTTTTTTTTTTCTTTCTCCTTGCAGACTTCAACCACATTAGTATATGGAACATATGGGAGTATTTAACTCTTTAGAGGGAGCCAGTTTAATACTAACTCCATCAATCTATTCTATTTTTACCTTGGAGACAGAAGTTCTTCTGTAAAGGGTGTAGTTATACGCATCTGCTTTTGTGTATGTACCTAGATGGCAAATTCTAAAGTTACTGAGGCAAAACAGAAGGAAAGAGAAATATTGCAGGGTGGATGAAGAGTAGACCTTTTGGCACGCTACCAAGCAGAAAGCATAAGCAGAGTGAATTTATAACAGCACTGCAGTTACTTAAGGAACAACAAGAATACACAAGCACAGCTTGGTATGTTTCAGAGTTTGACCTATTTGTGTTTAAAAAAAACAATGAACTCGACTGATACATATACCATCTCTTCTAAATTTAATCACACTGGGATAGTTAGAGTAATTTTGTGTTTTCTAATTTAGTGCCCCTCTGAAACTATAGCATCTGGATAGCTTTAAGGGCTGATTTAAATCAGTAAAACAGAAAAGAAAAAATGTGTACTTCTCCGATTCACAGCCTTGGGATTACTTTCTCCTTCTTCTGTTGTTTTTCATTGCTGAGGTTAGTGTATTAACTGAAAGGGAAAGCATCACTTGAAAGATTACCACACATGATGCACAAATAAAATGCAAAAGAATGAGGCATAGGAAACAACATGCCATTAATGTATTAAACAAATTAAGTTTCTGCAATGACAGTATCATAGAATCATAGAATGGTAGGGGTTGGAAGGGACCTCCAGAGATCATCTAGTCCAAACCCCCTGCTAAAGCCAGTCAGTCAAGATCAGGTCACATAGGAACATGTCCAGGCGAGTCTTGAAGACCTCCAGGGAAGGAGACTCCACAACCCCTCTGGGCAGCCTGTGCCAGGGCTCCCTCACCTGAACAGTGAAATAGGTTTTTTCTTATATTTAAGTGGAACTTTTTGTGTTCCAGCTTCATCCCATTACCCCTTATCCTATTGCTAGCTACAATAGAAAAAAGGGATGTCTCAGCCTCCTGACTCCCACCATTCAGATATTTGTAAATGTTAATAAGATCTCCCCTCCGTCTCCTCTTCTCCAGACTAAACAGCCCCAGTTCCCGCAGCAGGTTTATTTCTAATAATTAGCACAGTGTATGGCATAGCAATATTTGCTTTTGCTTAATTTGGGAAACTCTCTTGGAAAGATGGCTGAAATGTGGGGCAACTACATATATTGAGCAAAATAATTATTGGATTTTACAGCTTTATTGCAAGTCAAGACCATGGATTTCAAAACACAGAAAGCATATGCTGTAACTGCTCATTTGAGCAGCAAGTAAAACTTATATTGCACTAATAATATAGGAAGTGCATAGGAAAGTGTAATGAAAAAAACCCACAGAATACATTTGGGGTTTTTTTTAAGACTTTATATAAAAACAAGAAGGAAATATAGTCCCAGATAGAAACAATTATAAACTGGACAACACATCTACTGTGTGGTTTTCTTGCCATGTTTTCTATTCGATAGGAACGAGACCATAAAAATAACATGACACCAACATAATGTCTGTAGCAGCCAATTGTCATATCTCAGCCAGATGTTCCAACCAGAGAATTGGCTTTTTAGTGACAAGCCATTAATTCCATTTCACCAACTAATTGTGGTGCTTTAAGCTGCATCTCCAAAATAAATTCTTTTTACTTTTGCCCTCCCAAAGAACTGTCATACCATTTCCTGGAAGTTCAGTTTGTTTCAAGTAAATTTCCAAGGAAGATAAATGCAAGTAATTCCAGATTATAGCCTGAAGTAAAGGATAAACTGCGAGATAAGATAGATTCTTGTTTCAGTTTTCCTAAAATAAATACATGATGTAAGAAATTGCTGCAAACACTTTCTAAATACATGGTTGATTAAAAAAAAAATCTCTGAATCACTGGGTTTAGACTTTCTAATTGCTTAGTACAAAGGCCTTACAGAACATAAATAAACATGCTACATATATGAGTTCCAGCTTCTTTCAAATTACAATTTATCAATAACACATGTGGTATTTATATTTTTTTTGCATTTTAACAATGGGGTTTTAATGGGCCATTCCAAATCATATGTTCATATCCTCACAGGGAAAAAAAGGTCGCTTAGATCTTAGTCAATTATTGCAATAACTTAGACAAACCTCTTTTTGCATCTGTCAGTAAGCAAAAAATAAATAAAACACCATGTTGTCAAGGAGTATAGATTACAGCTTTTCCTGATCTGATGATTTTGAAGGGAAAGTATGGTTAACAGTGACACTTGAAAATTATTACAGATGTCTTAAAACCTACTCTGGTCAATCCAGACATTGCCATGAGTGCTGTGCAGCTCAGACCACAAGCCTGAACCTCAGATAACTTGCATCCCAATATGTAAGTAACAGTTGCCATGACAATCCTCAGTTTATGGTGAAATACTAGAAATATTCTGGGACTTGTAAGATGTGGGCCAGGACCAAATCCTTTCCCTAAAAACACTGCTGAGCCTGGTAGCAAGTGAAAACTGCTTTCCAGAATGCTGTGTCCACAGCTAGGAGATTATACTGGATGGGGATGTTCTCCACTCAGTCTGTGGAAATGGACCTGACGTACTTCAGTAATCAGCTGACATCAGGATGAGGTGAAAAAAGGGCTAGAATGCAGTCTCACAAGCCTTAGGATTCAGTGGGTGAGATGAATTTTAAAAAAAACATCAAACACAAACAAGGTAAAATGTAAGGTATTTGGAGAAACAAGGTGTAGTGATTTTGGCCTGGGCCAGGTTTTTTCAGTAGCAGGGGGGCTAAAGGAGTGGCTTCTTTAAATAAAGAGAGTTGCCAGAAGCTTCCCCTGTAGCTGACAGGGTTAGGGCCAGTAAGTTTTAAGCTGGACCCTGCACCTGACCCAGGCCTGGCCAATTAGTGGTGGAGGTAACGCCTCTGTGAATAACATATTTGAGCAGAAGAAGTTGTTGCGCAGTTGCAGAACTGCAGCAGCAACAGGGAGAGAGAATGTGAAAACATCTCCGCAGACACCAAGGTCAGTGGAGAAGGAGGGGGAGGAGGGTGCCCAGGCACTGAGAAGAAGGCTCCCCTGCGATATGTGGTGAGGACCATGGTGAAGCAGGTTGTCCCCCTGCAGTCCATGGAGGACCACCGGGAAGCAGAGATCCACTCGCAGCCCGTGGGGGAGGTGCTCACGCCGCAGCGGGTGGATGCCTGAGGGAGGCCGTGACTCCGTAAGAAGTTCATCCTGGAGCAAGTTCCTGGCAAGACCTGGGAGTCCGTGGGGGAGGTGCCCACGCCGGAGCAGGTTTGCTATCAGGACTTGTGATCCCGTGAGGGGACCCAGGCTGGAGCAGCCTGTCCCTGAAGGACTGTCTCTCCCGGTGGATGACCCACGCTGGGCAGTGTGTGAGGAGCTGCCCCGTGGGAGGGCCCATGCCGGAGCAGTTCGTGAGGAGCTGCAGCCCATGGGAAGGACCCACGCTGGAGAAGTTCATGAGGGACTGTCTCCCGTGGGGAGGGACCCCACAGTGTAGCAGTGGGAAGTGTGAGGAGGCCTCCCCCTGAGAAGCAGCAGCGGCAAAGTCCATCTGTAATGAACTGACTGCAACCCCCATTCCTCATCCCCTGCGCCGCTGGGGGAGGAAGGAAAAGGAGTCCCGGGAAGTGGAGGCGTGGGGGGAGGTGTTTTAAGATGGTTTTATTTCTCGTCTCCCTGCTTTTATTGTTTCTTTAATAAATCAAACCTTTTTCTCCCTAAGTTGAGTCTGTTTTGCCCATGACACTAATTACCGAGTGATCTCTCTGTCCTTATCTCAACTCACAAGCAGTTTGTTATTTTCCTTTCTCTCTCTCTCCTGTCCAGCTTAGGAGGGTGAGCGATATTATGACTGGGTGGACATCGAGCTAAACCACCATGCCAGGACAATGCTTGAAGAAAAAGTGTCCTCACCTCCACTGACCTCCAGAAAAATCTCAACATGCCAGAGTGTGTCAAGCCTGTTTTGAATAGGTGAGTTGAAGAGAGGGAGGTGCAGGAAGGCTTCAGAGCTGGGTTTTGTCAGGACCTAGGCCTGAGGTCTGCATCAGTTTACCAAAATGGGGTTAAGCCTAAACTGGGAAATTTGTAAATCAGGATTGCTATGGTACAGGACAAAAGCACGTATGCGATTGTGATAGCTACAAAGTTCAACCTTTTCTAATACTGAGAAGCAAAGATTTCTGGACTGTTTTGGTAGATGCTTGTGAAAAAAATTCTTCCTGTTCCAGTAGCTCTTGGTTGCTTTTGCCTCTGAGCAGCTTGACCAAAAAATATAGGACAGAATTAGCAACTGAATTTAAGACCTTTGTAGTCTCTAAAAGCAAATCAAATTCAGGCAAATACATATTTGGTAGAGAAAACATAACTTTTCTTTAGAAAAAGAAAAGTCATGAAAATATCATCTGATGAAAAGTGGTATAGGTGATGGCCCAGGAGGCCAAAGAAGAAGTAGAAGTAGAAGTAGAGAAGAGAGAAGAAGAAGAGAAAAATAATGCAAAAAAAAAAAAAAAAGAAGAAAAAATTAAAAAACTCCACCACTAGAAACCTAGCTTAGAACAGCAAAGCAAAGCAAAGCTGAGCAGAGCAGAGCAGAGCAGAGGAAGGAAAACCAAAGCAAAGCAAAGCAGTGCAATGAAAAGGAGAAATGTGAAGCCAAGCTCCCGGCCGCAGTTGGCCAGCGTGGCTTGGCTGAGGGGGCAGTCCCAAGTGGTATCCAACCAGGTGATGGCCCAGGAGGCCAAAGACCATGCCAGATGCATGAGGAGCCCAAGATGCACCTCCCCGGCCCAGCATCTCAGGGTGGTCAAAGACTNAACAGAGAAAAAGAGAAGAGAAAAAAAATTTTTAAAAAAAGAGAAAAAAAAGAAAAATCCCACGAAAAACATAGCTTAGTACCGCAAAAAAGCAAAGCTGAGCAGAGCAGAGTAAGCCAAATGGTACTAGGATACCAGGTTTATGGAAGTTGATCTGCACAGGTAAAATACTTTTGGATGAAAGTAAAAGATAAACCATTGATTTCACCTGAGTGAGGAATTCAGTCTCTTTTTTCTTTTTTTTCTTTTTTAATCTTATGCTTAATGTTGTAGCTGGAAAGTTAAATTCTCTTTGAGGTGACTTCACACTTGGTTGTACAGGCAGATTACTTTCTTAAAGTACAAAGTAGTCTTATAAGGTTGATAAACCAACAAATGTTATTTTAAGTGTAATATATATGTATTTTTATTTGTCTTCCTAAAAAAAAAAAAACCTTACCAATAATACATCCCAAACTTTCCCCTGGGTAGTCTTTGAGGCCTGATATCAATATGTGAATATGTGTGTATATGACCATATATACTATTCTGTTATAGGCTACTTTATGGCTGTGACATAAAACCTTTTATGCCCTCCTAAAAGTGGACATAATGCAATGATACCATGATAATTATAATATCTTAATTAACATGATTGATTGATTTTTTTTTTTTAAGGAAATGCACTCTCATTTTATCTTTGGAGATTTACTTGATTTAGAAATTAAACTGAGGCCCAGATTTTTACATGTTAAGATGCAAGAACCTGATGAATTGATGCTGTCACCTACATGCAAATTATGTCTAGAAGCAGAGCTTTTGTCTTCGCTTCCCAGACAACATAAAGTTAATGAGCCAAACATATGAGGTTCTCTTATACAACCTAAATAGAAGGGAGAAGAAAACTTTGGACTGGCAGTTGTTCAGAAATCTTGAGGCTGCTTGTATGACCCAAAGATGAATAAAAGCCAAAGGCTTTTAACAAATGAGAATTTGTTATCAATGGGAGGACTTCATGGTGGTAACAAGTTAACGGTGGCATTTGTGAAAGGTGGTGGGCTTTTGATTCAATTTGCCACCTGTCAGTTCACATGACAAAGTCTCCTGTAGCAACTCAAGCTATTTTGAAGTAGGCACAGGAGAAACTGAGAAGTTACTGCAATCGGTTTAAGTTCGTTCGAAATTTGCGTGTTACTGTGTGAATCTTCTCTGTGACTGTCCTTTCAGAGCCCCAGGTTCCCTGCCTTGATTACTTTGCAGAATGAGGTCAGAACACGGAGACATCAGGGAGGGAGTGGCAGGGGATGGGAGCAGAAACTTTTCTTTCTCAGAGGCTATTTTATGGACAGAGTACCTCTTTTCAGATCTAATTTTACTATTTTCCTTATACAGAACCTCCCAGGTATTGGCTGGCTACAGGCAGAACTTTTTACAAAGAAGTATGTGAAACGGTGTATGTAGATCTCTTAAATATCATGTAGAACTCCAGAGCAAAAGAAGAAACCCCAAGACACTGGTTTAATGAAAAACGTCAAAAAGGAGGGTGTGGGAAACACAAAATGTTTCCAGATCTACTACAAAGGCACGTGCAATTGAGTGAGATCTCAAAGAAGGGACAGCTATGGGATCTACAAAAAGAAAATGACTGTGTCACAGAAGAAGAGGAATGTATGTATTTCTGGTTATGACAAAGGAGTTGTGTTGATATTTGTTCCCGCCAATTTTGAATTTCCCAAATGGTGAGTCCAAACAGTTGTTGTAGAACTTCAAGGAAAGAGGATCAAGTTACATATGGCAATGGGGAATGTGTGAAGAGATCATAATTTTCAGTAAACTTCGTCAGTTGATGGCTCTCTAGTTAGCAAGGCAGGACCATGGAGATGGAGTCACATTCTTTGTTTTCAAATGTGATCCTTTCACATTAGGGATATGGACAGCTCGTGTGAAGTGGGAAATGGTTTATTGCTGGTGGTGTTTTCCATACTGTCCATGCTCTGGGAATAACTGTTGTCGAGGCTGTCAGTTTGTTACCTGTCACAAACAACAGATTGCAGTTGCATGTTTCTTTCTCTACATGAATCTGGCTTATGGAGTCACCCTCCTAAAACATACACAGCCTTCCTTCAGGCTATATTGTCCTTGTAAATGATAAAGTTACAGCCTTAATGTTTTTTGCATCCTTTTTCTGTAACATCTATATGTCATGTCTTATTTATCTTGCTGAGTTTGGCAATTCTAATTCTGGAATTAAAACTTGTAGTGGTTTTGGC